>JAJOOR010002380.1:0-15326 GCA_036250505.1 Solanum acaule | reverse complement strand
GACGCCCCAGCCCCTTTCCCCGAAAACTTGACTTTTCTCCCTCTTTTCTCCAACTCTAAACCTTCCATACTTCAAGGGTTTCAACCCCAAACACTAAGGATCATCAATCCCTCAACATACAATAGATTACAACTCAAAACACAACCGGAAAACATGTCCCAATCAACAAGGGACTTCAACAACACAATCAATAACATCAACAACACAAACCAACAATTTCAACAACCCCATCAATCTTTTCTCAATAATAAAAGGAGCTTGGTGTGTGGGGGAAAGGATCAACCCATCACTAAGAACTCACATACCTAGTAGGGATCACCCCCGACAATTTCCACGACGATCTTTGACGGAAACTCCTTGATCTCCTCTTCTTCTTCTCTTCTTCACTCAAGAACCCTAACTCTTTCTCTTTTAAAAATGGGACAAAATGATCTAAAATCAGTCCAACACTACAATATAACCAAAAGGGGTTGGTTAGGGAAAAGACCAAAATGTCCTTAAAATTTCCGGACGAATTCCCTGCCAACTGCCCAACTTTCAAAGGGCATAACTCGCTCATACGAACTCGGAATTGAGCAAACTCGGTAGCGTTGGAAAGATCATTCCACGAACTTTGCAACCATAACTGGAACTACTCCTAACTCATCCTGAGCTAGAAGTTATGACTGATCAAAGTTGGCCAAAAACTCATTCTTTTCCATACTTCGCCAAATTCCAGATTTTCAAAATTCAATCCAAAAATGAAAATGAAAATTTTTAAGCCTCTCCAAAGCTATTTCAAATTGCCGGATGTTACACCGATCCACTAGTTAGTATGTACCGACGTAGTGCCCGATCCACTCAGAAATATATACCGGCGTAGTACCCGATCCACTCAGAAATATGTACCAGTGTGGTACCCGATCAACTCTGAAATATGTATGGCGTTGTACCCGATCCACTCATCAAACACACATCACAATCACAATGAATAGTAATCACACTTGTAGTCCAAGTAAACACAATCATCACATGCAATTGACAACTTTTATCATTTCAATTCATGTTCTTCCCCTTTTCCCTATTCATACATCATGCATGCAGTACTAACAAAGCAGTTACCGAGCACATATAACATAAACAGGAAACCAACAACCATCAGCTACCTCAAATCAAGCCTTGAAAACTCTAAAGAACTTGAGATTTCCTTTTGTTACGAAGTTCTGCTTCTTCTTGGTCTAAAACAATAAAAAACTAACACAATCAATGAATAATAACCTAACAATACCTAGATTATAACAAAATCCCTTAAACCCCAGGTCATTTACATGATCATCCCACCCAAACCAGGGTTTTCTACAATCAATTCAAGTAACCCCCCCCCCCCCAGGGTAACCACCATTGATTCCAAGGTCCAAAAATAGAATTACTAGAGTAGGGGAGTAATTAATGTACCTTTATCAAAGAACTTTATGGAAATACTACAAAAAATGCTCTAGGTAGCCCTTCCATTTCCCAAACCGAGTTCACAGAAATAAGAGCAGTTTTGGGAACATAAATTCGCGACTTACCCCACTATAGCGGCTCCGTAATAGCGGGTTCACTCACTATAGCGAGAATTAATTTCCCCATTATAGTGGTGTGACACCCGCTAGAGTGCATTTCACGGGACTTGAAATTCTCCCCAAAAGTCTCCACTTTGCAATACACCTTTAGACCTTGACATTTCCAACTAACCTCTTCACGCCAAGTCCAATATCGAGAGTTCTACTTACCCGAATTCACTTCTGAAAAGCCTCATGAATTCCTTAATGTCTTAGATAATAGAAAACCCAATTCAAGCTTAATCATTCCATCCAATCCATTCTCATATTACTTTAGACCGCACCTTGATCAGATTTCGTTTGAGACTAGCCTAGCCTAAAGTATTCAAGTCACTATTACAATAGTAAGATTCTCACTCAGGATAACCTTCCCGTCCTTACAAAGGTCTCTATCGCCTTTCCTCAAGAATAAGTAATTTATTTGAGTTTTAGCCACCGCAATAAGGAAGCTAACCAAGTGATCTTCCTTGTTCGATAAGTATGCGTTAGTTATCACCAACTCAAAAACTTTAGCAAAATCTAAGAGTGAGGTTCCACCTTTCTTTCTATCCCCGAAACCAAATCCTTCATGCACATCGTCAAAGCCACTATGGGTTGCCCCAATGTGGCAATTGAAATCTCTGCCAATGAATATCTTCTCGCTGTGCGGTATACCCCTCACCACTTCTTTCAAATCCTCCTAAAAGTGATTCTTGATCTCCTCATCCAATTCCATATGTGGAACATAAGCACTAATAATGTTCAAAGTAAGTCCTCCAGTAATTAGCTTAATCATCATCAATCTGTCATTAATCCTATAAACTTCACCATTTGACCCCTAAGGTCCTCATGTACTAAAATGCTTACTCCATTCGTATCTCTTGAGTACCACATTTAAACCCTTCCACATCTCGGGCCATAGTACCTATCCATTTACACCTTTTTTGGATGGTTGTTACTTGTTGTGTTGTGTTGTATTGTGTTGTATTGTTAGTTTGAATACAATATTTTGATTGTTACTTAGATTCTATTGGATCGTATCATTTAATCCATCGTTGGGTAACAAAGAGAAGACCCATTTTATGTAACGACCGATATGGTGTGATTGCATCGTTACCTTAATATTTTCTTCTCATTTTGTCCTTATTTATTATTTTATAATTATATTTCATCATTTACCCTACCTTTTCATAGTAGCTCTACCCCGTACTCTACTTTTTCCATAGATTTATCATTCAAATTATGGATGTGTGACATTATATAATGATGGAGAACAATACAATCTATCCAAACACTATATTCATTAAACAATATAATACAATACAATACGACACAATACAATAGGATATGATACATTATGAAACAATACGTAACAACCATCCAAACAAAGTGTTAGTCTACTGGACACACACTATATTAATTTTTCTCTTTTAAAGAATCTTCACTAGATTTATGGACTTCCCCTCAAAAACCCTATATTCCAAAATCGTACTCTCAACTTAGGGAATCTCTTAACCCTCTTACCATTCCTACCCCTCACCCTTGACATGTGACATGACCTTAATCTATCATCATTCGTCACCCAAAAAAGTGTAAAATACAAAGACAATTACTAAGGAGTACTAAATAAAACGTATAATCAAAAGGCAAGAACCCATACTAGACCGTAAATCCAAAGAACAAAAGAAAAGAACCACAACACACAGGATACTACAGGAGAAGAATGGAATCATAGGAAGTATCAAATAAAAAATAGCAAACAATGAAAGCAATGCAATTGAAGCCTAGAAACTACAACAAAATTTGACAAATTGCGCAAAACTCAAACCCTATGAGAAAATACAAGTTTAGGAGTAGAAATCACCAATGCCTGAACATTTTTCATGATAAAAATCCAATCTCAACTTATCAAAATTACTCCAATCTCTTCGGATCATTCCTATAATTCATGGTCAATTTTGAAAGTCTCGAAATAAATTCCTGATCTCTAGAACTAAAAACGAATCTTTGAGTCGTCACATTTTTATGTTTAAACAAGACTAAAGCTCTCAAAATGTTCAAAATCCATCTGAAACTCTTGGAAATTAAATAAATAATTGTGGACAAGTTCAAAATCATCATACAAACTTGTTGGAACTTCCCGATCATGAATTCGAGTTCGTTTGGTCAACTATTTGTTGAGAGTAACTCCTTACTTTAAATTCAAGTAGAATGTAACTCGAATATTCGAAACTCATCAAAAATATTCCTACACACAAATCAAATATACAAATCAATTTTAAAACACGTTACAAACCTGTTGGAGTCATCCTAGTACCGATAAGAGGTCGTTTTGACCGAAATTTGACTATTGTCAAACTTATTCTTTAACTTAACTAAAATTCGATCCAAGGGTTCAAATCATACACGATCCCCTCGGCACCCTATCCAAATCATCCATAGAAATAAAAAATCAGCTTCAAATCTAACAAAACTATTAGAAATTCCATTTCGAGCTCATCTTTCTCAAATGCTGACTTTGGTTAAACTTATCAACTTTCCAACCTTCCAAACTGAAGAACTCTTTCAAAATCTGTCCAAACACCTTGGTACCCGCCACCCATTCCTGCAAACCACAAATACCACACTGAAGCTACAAAAAGAGATAAAACAGAAAAACACGCAAAATTTACAAAACGATTATGAGAATCGAGTTTTCATTTATTTTTTAGTTGTTAGTTGTTACCATGAGTAGATTTCCTTCTTCTTTTTTTCACCATAAACTTAAATCCATGTAATTTAGGTTTGGAAATCGTTTCAAGTGATATTGGACAAATAAAAAAGGGAGAACTCCATATAGCTTTGAAATGAGTGTGTGGGTGTGGTAGAATCCGCTATCCCTCGATATAGCTTGCCTTTCTTTTCTCTCATCATTCTATCTATCATCAAAAATGCCGAATTGAGAGTCTTGTGCCACTCCTAGTATTATCTTCAGCCATGGAAGGTTCTCTCTTCTCAAATAGGCCAATCTTGCCAATCCAATCAACAAAACCAACACCTTTACCACCAACCCAGCGCCTCAAATTGAATCCCACCACCACCACTTCCCCTCTCCCACCTCTCAAACAACAGCAACAACAAACCCCTTCTTCTTCTACTTCTACTTCTTTCCCTCTTGATTCTCTTCTACAACATCTCCTTCATGTTTCATCTTCAAATCCTCCAAGAACTGTTAAATCTTCAAGAATTAGCAATACCCATTTGTCTTCTCTTCCTGTTTCTCTGGAAAATGATGATACCCTTTTTGGGAATACGAGGGTTACTGTTCCCAAAATGGAATCTTTTGATGACGGGTCACTTGAATTTCTCCCTCTTAACTGTAAGTTACTGATTGATTCAATTCTTGAACGCCCTCTTTCTCATTTGACTGAATTCTTTGATTCTGTGAAATTTGAGTTGCTTGAAGTTGATTTGATGAGTCTTTTGAAAGGCTTAGATGTTATAGGCAAATGTGATAGAGCTATTTTGTTGTTTGAATGGGTTGTTTTGAACATTCATGTTGAAAATGAAAAGCTAGATAGTCAAGTTATTGAATTCATGGTGAAGGTTTTGGGTAGGGAATCACAGCATTTGGTGACGTCAAAACTGTTTGATGTTATTCCATTTGAAGATTACTCACTTGATGTTCGAGCCTGGACAACTGTTCTACATGCTTATTCTCGGATTGGCAAGTATGACAAGGCAATTGCATTGTTTGAATATGTGAAAGAGAAGGGTTTATCTGCCACCTTGGTAACTTATAATGTTATGTTAGATGTTTATGGTAAGAAGGGTAGGTCTTGGAACAATATTTTACTGCTTTTAGATGAAATGACAAGTAACGGGCTTGAATTTGATGAGTTCACTTGTAGCACGGTTATAGCTGCTTGTGGGAGGGATGGGTTGTTGGAGGAAGCAAAAGAGTTTTTTGATGGATTGAAGAGAAAGGGTTATGTTCCGGGAACAGTTACTTACAATTCTTTACTCCAAGTCTTTGGTAAGGCTGGAATTTACTCGGAGGCATTGCGTGTTCTGAAAGAAATGGAGGAGAATAACTGCCCTCCTGATTCGGTGACCTATAATGAGCTTGTGGCAGCTTATGTGAGGGCGGGCTTCCTTGAAGAAGGAGCAGCACTTATAGGCACAATGACACACAAGGGTGTAATGCCGAATGCTATCACTTATACAACAGTGATAGATGCCTATGGTAAGGCAGGGAAGGAGGACAAAGCCTTGAGCTTTTTCAAGCAAATGAAACAAGCAGGGTGTGTTCCTAATGTCTGTACATATAACGCAATCATTGGGATGCTGGGAAAGAAATCTCGAGTAGAAGAGATGATGGACATGATCTCTGATATGAAATTAAATGGATGTGCCCCAAACCGTATTACTTGGAACACAATGCTTGCAATGTGTGGTAATAGGGGAATGCAGAAATATGTAAATCACGTTTTCCATGAGATGAAAAGCTGTGGTTTTGAGCCTGATAGAGACACATTTAATACTTTGATTCGTGCTTATGGAAGGTGTGATTCTGATTTTAATGCTGCAAAGATGTACGATGAGATGATCCAAGCAGGATTCACTCCGTGTGTCACAACATACAATGCGCTTCTTAATGCCCTTGCTCGTCGAGGTGATTGGAGAGCAGCTGAATCTGTTTTCTCAGACATGAAAAGTAAGGGCTTTAAGCCCAGTGAAACTACTTACTCTTTGATGCTCCACTGCTATTCCAAGGGAGGGAACGTGAGAGGTGTGGAGAGAATCGCAAAGGAAATTTATGATGGTCATATTTTTCCTAGTTGGATGCTTTTGAGAACCCTCATTCTTGCAAATTTCAAGTGTAGATCTCTCATGGGTATGGAGAGAGCATTTCAGGAATTACAGAAAAATGGATACAGGCCAGATTTGGTCATATTTAACTCCATGCTTTCCATATTTGCAAGGAACAAGCTATATGACCGTGCTCACGAGGTGCTGCATTTAATTAGGGAGAATGGTCTGCAGCCAGATCTTGTTACATATAATAGTTTAATGGACATGTATGCTAGAGCCGGTGAATGTTGGAAAGCTGAGGAAATCCTTAATCGACTGCAGAAGAATGGAGGAAATCCAGACCTTGTATCATATAACACTGTCATCAAAGCGTTCTGCAGACAAGGTCGTATGGAGGAGGCCATACGAATTTTCTCCCAGATGACAGAAAAAGGAATCCGACCTTGCATTGTTACATATAATACATTTATCGCTGGATTTGCAGCTCGAGGAATGTTCTCTGAGGTAAATGAATTGATCAGTTATATGATCCAGCACGAGTGCAGACCAAATGAGCTAACATACAAGACTATTGTTGATGGTTATTGTAAAGCAAAAAGATACCAAGATGCAATGGATTTTGTGTTGAATATTAAAGAAAAAGATAACACCTTTGATGAGGAATCTTTGCAACGATTTGCTTCTCGAGTTAGGGAAAATATGGAATCATGACTTAGTAATTCCATGGGATGCCCACTCTTTGATAAATTGACGTCCAAGTTGACTAGGAGAGAGAGAGGAAGTTCCTCCACTTGTTATTTTGCTTCTATAAAATTGTAGATTCCATTCACATCCTTAGTTTTAACTTGTTTTGTAGAGACTTCACACTGCGCGATGAACAAAAGAACAACATTTTGACTGTTCCTTAATCGGACCGGCTTTGTGTATCTGAGTTACTGCACTACACCAAGTTCTTAGTACTTTTGGATTTTGTAAGAAATAAGTTTATAAATTCAGAAAATGAATGTTACAGGTTTCTTTTGTATCAATATTAGTTTGATATGATATATAAGTTTTATTTTATTGCTCATGATAGAGTTACTTTGATATGCTTTGTCACATTCTCTCTTCATTCAAATTTTTGGGCTCAAATTTGCTTATTACTGCCGCTATGGTAATTAGTATGTATTATTTTTGCGTTTTTCTAGGAGATATGCTTGTTCGAAGTTGACCCTTGTATGAACTTACACAAAAATTTAATCCTTAGAAAAGCTCTTAACTCGAATTTGTGCTAGAGGTTCCTTATGATCATGACTCACATCCAATACACTTTGGAATTGACCTTTACATCTGGGAACAATAGAAGTTTCACCCAGTTTGATCTAACTTCACTCATAGAACAACCTAAGTCTTAGCCGAAGGTTTAATGTTTCGTGGTCAGGATCAGGTCCCGGATTTGGGTTGGGGTCAAGAGTTGGGAGTTGGGTCCCGAGTCAAGGTTGAGAGATGGGTGTTGGGTCGAGGTTTGGAGTCGAATTTTAGATTAGGGTGTGTGGTTGAAAAAGAGTTTTTGAAAATGTCTTTCTTATTTTATGTAGGGAAGTCATTTTTCTAAAATTAGAAGAAAATAAGTTCATTTGGAAAACATTTTTCAAAACTTTTAAGTCAACCAAATATGAGGATTGTACCAAACACACCCAATAAGCCTGTTTGGATTCTCTTATTTTAGGTGTTTTTAAGTCAAACTAACTTTTAAGAACTTTTGTAGTGTTTGGGTAAAATTAGGGTCATGTGGTGTAATTGAAAGAGAGTTATTGAAAATATTTTCCTTACTTTATATACGGAAGTCATTTTCCCTAAATTGAAGAAAAATTAGTTTATTTGGAAAACCTTCAAGTCAAACCAAATATGAGAAATTGTACCAAACACATCCAATTTAAAAAACAAAATACTTATTTGTGTAGTACGGAGAGAACAAATGACTCGAGTGAGGAGACCAATTTGGACACAAAAATTATTCACTTTTTTAGAACAATTTTTTACTTAAACTCAAAATTTGATGTTTGACTATGAAAGATTCAAATTCAACTTAAAAGTTGTATTTCAAAGTTGGAAAATGACTTATAAAGCCTATTTTAATTGACTTATTATAGGTGTTCTTAAGCCAAAATATTAAGCAATTTTATAGTATTTTGGGAAAATTAAAAGAAATCTTTTAAAGCACTTGTTGTAAGCCAAAATAACAAGAATACGTCTAAAACAATAAGTTAGGATTACATGTTATAGGTTCATCCAAACATGCTCATACTGTGTTTTTTTTTAACTCACTTTTCATTTTGTTGTTGTATTTAAGTATATTCAAGCATGAACAATATTCCAAACACAACTTAGGCTTCAACTTTAACTCCATGAATTTCAAAAATGTAAAAAAAAAACGTACTAAATAGAAGAGATCATTATTCATTCATAGGTTTAATAGAGCCGTTTCAGAACCCATTAGAGTTGGTGCTGCTGGTGTTAATAGCTCTATAAGAAATTGGATTGTTTTGGACTCAGACTGAGCAAATTACCATGAAATTCAGCAAGGACTGTAGAGCTGTTTGAGTCTGAGATGCTCAAACGAATAACAAACATGTCATCGCATAAACTGTTATTAAACATAGCAGGGGGATATAATTTATAAATCTAATACATGCTCTGGTACTACTGCAAATCATTACCTTTTTTTTCCTTTACTTTTTCTATTTTTACATATTCTCCCAAAGGGGTTCAAATTACAGGACTTGAACAACACACATATCCATACACAATACAAACTAACCTAAGAATACATAATAACCTACACATCTATCAAGCTACACCTAGGTGAATATTCAAGTGCATCAAGCGAAATCATTCCCATGCAAACTTAAGCTCTCAACAGGACCATAAGAGCCACACAAGAATAAACAAGCTAATCAACTCTGCATTTGGTGCAATGCAAAAACCGTTTGCTCGGGACTTCCTTATTTCTTGAGGCAAAATTTTCATTGTGAATTCAGTACAACACCTTCTCTTGATTATTACCTTTCTTTTATTCATATAATAACAGAGCTTGCTAAAGATAGTTCATGGATCTCACCGAGCATCCAGTCTTCCCCAGTTTGACCTCCGAGGACTATTGCTCTAGTTCCGCCAACAACACATGTATTATGTCCCCAAGCAATACTTGGAGCCCGACCAGTCACATTCAATATCCTCCATGTAGGCTTCTCTTCTGTTGGATCCAAAATGTAGAGCTGTGATCCTGATTGGAGACCAGAAGTAATGGACCCACCAAAGACCAGAACTCTGCCACCAGGGAGACTTAATGCCACATGATCAAGCCTTGGGGAAGGAGCAAGGCCTCCGGGATTTCCCGCACCAGGCATTCCACTTCCTGTAACACATCTCCAGCAGGGTTCTTCCTCACTGAGATCCAAGGTAAACACATCACTTGATCGAAAACGCACAGGACCACTCTTGGCAAGACCCCCAAACATAAGAATTTTCCTGCCTCCATAAACAGACAGCGTGTGGCCCAAACGAGAAGGTGGAGTCCATGTCACTGCTATCTCACGCCACACAGGCTTCTCCATAGACAGATCAAGCAGGAAAGTATCATTCAGAAGTACACCAGAATCTGTACAACCACCAGAGACTATCAACTTGGTCCCATCCAAAGTACAGGAGCTGTGCCAAGATCTTGGAAGCGGAGGCGCCAAGCTAGAGATTTCACGCCATGTTGGTTGTTTGGCATCCAAATCCAGCACAAAGACGTCATTCAAGAGACCCTGCCTTCCATATCCACCAAACACAACAAGATGAGATCCATTCACACAAGAGAGTGTGTGCCCCCAACGTCCAGGAGGAGGAGAACTGACTTTGACATATTTCCACTCTGGATTGCTGGAATTCAAATCCAATACAAAAGTATCATTCATCGGTTGCATGTTTACCCCCTCTCCACCAAAGAGTACAACACGGTTCCCTACTGCACATGCACTGAAGTTGCAACGTGAAGGTTCAACAATACCTCCAACAGTTAGCTTCCTCCAAGCTGCTGCTTCTAGAGTAGTTAATTCTCTAGCCAATCTACCCCAACCCAGTCTCTTAGCTCCTGGCACTGCTTCTAACACACGAGTTGTTTCACTACCCCATGCATTCTGACAGACCATACGCCAAAGATCTTCATTTTTTGTCAGCTCATAAAGTCGTGTAGAAACAGAGCCAACAGATGCAATATCTCTTGGGGTCAACAGTGAGAGAATTTTGAGCGCTAGGACCTCATCACTCAATTGCAGTATACCACAAACCCCATGATTGTTAGAGCGGTTTCCTTCTGAGGCTGGTCCATAAAGAGAAAGACTAGAACGGTACCTATCCAATAGTCTTGTAGGCTCCTTCACCAAGGATCCTGGAAGTGGACCCAAATCAATATTTACTTCCTGAAAGTACTGAATACCAAGAATGTGAGTTATCGCTACACCATCTCCATATATTGGAGTCAAACGCAGTCTATTCATCATGGGAGATCCATCTTTTCTAAAATTTAACAGTTCGCCTTGAAATTCAATCCCTTGGTCAATGCATCTTCTAATTTCTGTTATTACAGTTGAGTCCACAAGAGGATGTCTTCGTTTGGCATATGGGCCTCTACATTGCAAGAAGCGACTGGCAAAAGAAAGAAAAACCAGAAGTGCCAGAATGAGTGTTTGAAGTGGTAATAAAGGATAAAGAAGGCACAAAATAAAGAGGCTTTCACAACTATGAAGAGAACGCAAAATAATAACAACAGTAAAAGTAACTACTCGAAATTTTATTTTGAGAACCGCTGTATATGCCCTCGAATTTCCACATAGAAATCTGAATCATGACACTAAACAGCTGTTTCTAAAGTACACTGGTAGCACTATGCAAGTGATTCCAAATCACATATCTTCTGATTTTCAAAGCACACCTTCTTCTTAACATTTTTCTCTTATTTCATTTGGGATACTAAAATATGCTCCTTCCCCCGTTTTCTTTATGGAAACTCCCTTTCTTTTTCTTTTCTTTTACTTTATGTGAGGGACTGGCAGTGGTGTCTAGAAGATTGCAGTTAGTTGTATTTTTACAGATGGAGTAACGGAGAAAACACATATATCATCCAAATACACAAGAAAGCCCACTTTCAATTTTTTTTCATAGCAGAAACTCAGTTTGGGGAACGATAACCTTAGGGATGAGTAAAGCTTTACCTGATTCAGGTTCCTGAGAAAATATATGAAGCAAGATGCCACAGATAATTGGTTTTTACAATGATGATCTGTGACAACCTGGGGATAGAAGAAGATATTTTAAATATATAGCACTGGTAGTTTCTAACAAAGAACTTCATCAAATTTCTCTAGATCAGCGGTGACCCCGCCCCAACACTCATTCACATACAGTTTCATAGACCAACAATAACGTACTTGAATCAAATTTCTAGGATTAGTACCAACATGTCCTCATTCCTTTCATCCTGAAACGACCCTGGCCTACACCCCTAAAAGAGGAAAAAGAAGGAGACAAACACCAACCAAGAAGATGGGCAGATAGAAAAATGCTATAATGTAACAAGGCTGAAACCTTAAGACTAGTAACCAGAGGTGTATCCAAGATTTTGATATGATAAGTGCACAATGACGAAAAAATGCATCTTAAATATAAATTTTATCGGTTTGACTTTTAGGTTCTTAATATGAACCATTAAATTTTAAAAATAATAGGTCAAAAATATATAATACTACTTGTTTTAAATTTTAATATACACATTTAATTTAATTATATAAAAATTTTACCATGCTAAAATTTTTAGGAATCTTTGATGTAACACACTTGAAAATTTTGAAAGATTAAAGGAAAAAAACAAAAGAAAAATTAGTTGAAACACCTAAAGTGTAACCAATAACCACTTGGGGAGGTGTTATTCAAAAAAACAAAGATAGATAGTATAAGATTTCAATTTCTATCCTCACCTAGAGAGGTGCACCCAACCATTATTGTATTATTATATGATACTTTGAACGTGGGTTTACACATCTATATTTAAATATTTTTACTTAAACATATAACACTACTATATATGATCTAGAGAGGGGAGCATGGGTTCACGTGAACCCACGGCACCCCCTCTAGATACACCCCTGCTAGTAACATGGTCCACTCCTCCATCCAGCTACCAACTACCAAGACAAGCTAAGGGATCGGTTCAACTCGACAAGAGGCAAATTCCTAGCATCAGAAAGAAAGCTGATAAGGCAAACTTCTTCATTAGCTAGTTAGTCTGCTGTAATTTTTGTGCTGTCTGGTTTTTCGGTGAGATATTATATCACCACCTAGAATGATAGGAGTTAGTCTACGGAGGAGCAGCATGCAGGATGGCCCTGGAGGTTGATCTGGAGAACAGAAATTCCCTACAAGGTGAATTACTTCACATGGCTCTTGGCAAAGCAGGCAGTCTTGACACATGAGAACTTAAACAAGAGGAAACCCAATCTACGTTCTAGTTGCTATCTATGTGAAGAACAGGTGGAGACAGTCAACCATCTCTTTTTACACTGCAAATGGACTGATCAATTGTGGCAGATGTTCATCCAAAAGAGGAAGATTAAGTGGACAAAGCCTGGGAGTATTATAGAAGTCCTACAATGCTGGAACAGGGATGGAAATGCAGGAAAAAATGAGAAGAGATGGAGGATTGTCCCAGCTTGCATTTGGTGGACAATTTGGAAGGAAAGGAATCAAAGATGTTTTGAAGGAAAACAGAACAATATCCAGAAGATAAAGACTAATTGCCTAGGGATTTATTATTTTTGGTGTAAGCAAGTAGTGATAGGAGATGCTGAAAATGTGTCTAATATTATTGACTGGTTGTAACTAGAAGATCCTAGGAATGATGTAAGTAAAACTTTTTGGAGGAGGACTACACTTTGATGTAGTATACCTGTGGATATATAGAAGTAATGTTACCTTTCTCAAAAAAAATAAACCCTCTCTCTCTAATCATTAGTTTTTCCCAATGTCTATCTCCAGTGGTCTCCCAAGATTGTGTAAGCTACAATTGACCTCCTACAACACAAGTTTATTCAACCACAAGACTAACAACTGCATTAACTTCTCAGTCCACCCCTTGTCCCATGTTTGAGCTGATCTCAAGCTTACACAAATAAAATTCAAGCTATAGAAATTATTGGAACTAAAGTGCTGCAGCTTCTAAGCTTTCTAGCTATTACAACTATGTTATCACAAAACAAAACACATCTCCAATTTATTCTTGCATGCAAAGCCTGACAACCACATCACAATCATTTCACCTAGTATGAGACATGAAAGCACGCAAAAGATAATGATTTAGGCGGACCAGAGTAAAGGAAGACAAAAAACTGCGGAAAATAAGTTGAGTAGAGAACAACGCTAGAATGATAATACAGGGCACGAGAAGAGAATTAGAGAGAAAAATTTAGAAGGTAGTACTCATCATCATGTCAGGTGTTATTCAAGTTCTCTAACCAAAGTACATAATGGTTTTATTTATAGGATAGTAAAGGTTTTATTTATAGGATAGTGAATTCCAAACAAGTTGAAAGTTTTTAAAACTAGGAGAACTACATGTCTACAAAAAAAGAAAATATCAGATAAAACAATTAAGACATAATTATCTCAAACTAATGAATAAAACCTTATTATTAACTAAACGAATAGGATCACCTCTGTTTTTTAAAACCAAAAGAATACTAAAATATATTAAGTCTAATGATATTGCATTTGTTTTAATTGAGTAAGACTCTTTACATTTTGGGCTACGGTTCATATACGAGGTGTTCCACATTAATAAACTAATTTAGCCTATATAGGGCATGAGAAGAGAATTAGAGAGATCTAAATTTAAAAGGTATTATTCATCAACATGTCGAGTGGTATTCAAGTTTTCTAACCAAAGTACATAATGGTTTTATTTATAGGATAGTAAATTCCAAACAAGTTAAAAGTCTTAAAAACTAGGAGAACTATGTCTTAAAAAAAATATATCAGACAAAACAATTTCTCTAACTAGAAGTCATATTTTTTTTTTGGAGAAAGAACCAGAAGTCATAATTATCTCAAACTAATAAATAAAACCTTATTATTAACCAAATGGATAAGATTATCTCTGTTTTCTAAAACCAAAAGAATATTAAAAAATATTAAACATAATGACATTGCATTTGTTTTTATTGTGTAAGGATACATTTTGGGCTACGTCTTATATATGAGGTTTTCCACATTAATAGAGCTATTTTGTCACGGGCCTATTTTTCGAAGGCTCGTGGGACAGCAAAAGAAGGCTTGCACAGCCCTTCGGATGCTCAGTCCTAACACCAAACCAGCACTCAAACGTGCAGGAGCAATTCGTCTAAAACAGTCCACTAAAACAGCCAACTAGAAAGCAATAAAAAGGAAGCAAGCTTTGGGAGGCAAGTGCCAATTTTCTTGATATTTTCTCTAAGTTCTACATACAAATGAACCACTATCATATATGTCTAAAAGCTGAAAAGAAAAGCTAAAAACGTTGGGACAAATTCCCTAAAAATAATGGACTACAAGTATGGCTTTGCAAGTCAAAGGTATGGTGGAAAGATGGTGGAGTGTTCCTTAATTTAAGGAAGCCTTGTCCCTTTGTCTAGGGCCTTTTTGTGGCTGGAAAGTCTTGGCAGCCACCTGCTTCTCCAACGCCTCCAAGTCACTTCCGCAAGCGGGAAAATAATCGATACGCAGCCTGAGACTCGCTGAAGCGCACCCTGAACTCGCGTCGCCCCCGGAACGGCTGAAATTTAACGTAACTCCTTGCGGGGCGGTACACGCTCCCCCGCCTGAGTTGGCGACGACCCCGGCGCCACATACCTGCAAATAAGAATGGACCTTGTCGCGAAATTGCCACAAGTCCTCATACTTTTCCCATGTTGCCTC
>JAJOOR010002379.1:0-42913 GCA_036250505.1 Solanum acaule | reverse complement strand
TCTCTCATCTCGACTGATCAAATGTTAAATTGCATGTCATTAGTTTCACAAACATTTGATGATTATTTTATTCAGCTTATTGACTTAAGGTAGTTCAGATGCATCGGATTGCTATCCTCCCACCAGCCACTATGGTTTTAAGATTAGGACAATTAGATATTTTTAAACTGAAATCGCTCATGAAGTTACTTCTTTTGCTCCCATTACTTTGAAGGATATCGGTCCAACTGAAGAAGAATTTTCTGTTTCTGCCTTGACTGAAAGTCATATTCATCTTCAGCATAAAACGGCAGTACCTGAGGCAAGATCTAACATAGATCATGATGTTGGAGAGGTAGACAAAGCATCTATACACATTGTGGAAAATGATCCCAGTTTCTTCAACAACATTTTGCCCCTGCCTGCTACAACACATGGTATTCTCATCTTCTTGTTCTCCACGGGTTTTAGAAAACTATATCCTCTAGCAAGTGTTGCTTATGAATATCTCATAATAAATTATTTTCCTTGAAATTCAAGGTGAAACATGTATAATTCGTAATACGTGTGATTATCCAATGCACAACTATCATTGTCTCAACCCGAAATCCCAATAATCCGTATCTGACACCAACATGCTGCAACTACTTGTCAAGCTACCCGTGCTTTAACATATATCACGCATTCATAAACATTTAAGCCAAAACTGTTGTATAATCCAACAACAGTTGTGTATTAGCTAACACAATAACCCGGTCTACATATCTAAACAACTAAGGCCTAAGCCCATCAACTGACTTGGGAGTATCTAAAAGTACAAATGGGTCATAACCCGACAACCTGAAATAGAAAGGACAACCTGAAGATATCCTAGGTATCACAGAGCGATAATGGTTGGTTCACCACTGGAACAACTATCAAGTCTTGATTTTTTTTTTTTTATGATGAAGTAAGACATTTCATTAAAAAGCATCAACCAGATGCGGAATTACAGAATAGGCAAAAGGGCATGCAGAGAGCATAAGCAAAAGTTGTTAGCTCCTGTACAATCTTCAAACTAGTACAAGTCTAGAAATTATCCAGTGCTAAATACAGGGGTTAAATTAACCCAACTGAACATCATAAGTAAACATCTAGCTTTAAGGAGTCATTTGGTGTGAGGTATAAAGTATAATAATCTCGGGATAAAATGTAGGATTATTTTATCCTGCGTTTGGTTGGAGGTATTAGGTAGTCCTTGGATTATTTATCCCACCATTTATCCTATAGTGATGGGATAAGTTATCCCATATGCATGGTGGGATAACTTATCCCGGGATAATTAATTCCAGGATAACTTGTTCCCAACCAAACGACCCCTATGAGAGTGGTTTGGAGTTGAGATCCCATCAAAACATCATGCACTATCAAGTCTTGATTATGATCAACCACGTAGCCCACTGGTACTCGATTATGTCTTTGAAACAAAAGAAGGATAAGAGCAGTGAGTCATATATCCCACCACCAAAAAGGGCTGTGGCGAGACTTAACAAAATAGTGAATAGTACAATGCATAACGAATTTGCATCCTATAGTATATAACATCATACATTGTAACTCACAAATCATATTAGTCATGTCAGGTAACATCAAACACTAATATAATTAACATCATGAACTGAAATGAGCACTGCAGGGGTACATGTAAAAAATGCATCAAAGGCGTGTCACTCCCAAAGGATCCTCCATGGTTATTGACTCATGAGGGAGGATCCCGTCCACACGCAATGAAGCCATGTATCTATCATACTAAAATATTGATCTCAAGCCATGTAATAAAATGCCCAATAACTATGTTGGAAATTGGAACCATGTATTAGACATGCTCAATGATCATATTTGCATATACAATGTGAATGAGTAACTGAACTGTGGCATGTGATCCCCCATAGTCATAGCATATAGTTCAAGTAATCCCTATATGGTTATATTTTAAGGATAAAACCCCTTTAGAAGTCAAATCTTAACTTACCATGAGTTCTTTTCCACGTTGTTTATCCTCAAAGTGTCCCGATCTATGCAAAAGGATGTTTAATAGTGTTATACCAATCTATTGTACCCATTTTGAAAATATAATCCACGGTCAAAGTCAACCCAATTAGCAAACTTGGTCAAACCCCGTGACCCAATAGTTTACAGATTACGAGCAGTCCAGTAAGTCCAAATATATGATAATGTTTCAATTCGTAGTAACTGGTTCAAATCCTTAGTTTTCTACTTCAGGAATTTAGGAGTCGGTTGGTTGCGGGTTAGAGAGGAGTTATTCATGTAATAAAACTAACAAAACTTTATACATTGCCAAGGAAATCAGGCATTTAGAAGAGGTAGGGGAAGATGCAGGGAATGGGATGTCGTTTCTCTAGCACTTATGTGGATCATATGGTGAGAGAGGAATAGAAGAGCTTTTGAGGGATAGCCTATTTCCCCTTGTTTCTGTTTGGTGCACCCATAGGATTCCTCATGTACAGATGGGTGGGTGTTATATATAGAAAACCATGTCCTCTTGTAAGGTTTTCTATTTTTGGTATACTTCTGTGTACGGGCTAGCTTTTGCCCTTCTCTAATGAAATTTATTTCTTCATCAAAAGAAAAAAAATGATCCTCACATAGAATCTAGCATAAGTTATATGATGCTTGGTTGGTTTTTTCCACATAAAACATAGCATTGGTGTCACAATATTAGGTTCATGTTTTTTTTTCTGCATAACTAATACATGTATGAGGGAATTTATATATCATTTTATGCTGGGTAAAAGATGAAATAACTAACCCCGCATAATTAATCCCTGCATTACTGATCACCACATAACTCTAACCAACCACCAAATGACCCTTGGAGCTCAATACCAGAATTTCACCCATTAATCCTCTTGATTTGGATGCAAAAATCCACACATATCATGTAATGAGCTCTAAAAATGAATTAGAATTGTTACCTTTGGCTAATTAGTGATTATCTCTCTTAGAAAAACTCAAATTCGTAGCTCAGAACTCTGATTTGTGAAGAGAAGTTGTCTGTCCCATTACTCTTAATATATATACCAGGGTTTATGTGATTGCGGAACCCCTGCTACTATTGTGGAGCCAGATGAGCCGGGTTCTTGTCGCCATCACAGTCCCTGCTTTGCAATTGTGGATGAGGCTCTGTAAGCCAAGGTCTTACATTGCGATCACGAAGTTGTCAGTCCTGCATCCTCGATTCCTCAGATTCCTCTTTTCCGTGTTTGCAGCCTTGCTCTCTGTGATCACTGTTGTACCATGTCCAATTCTAAACTGATCCGAACAAGCCCGACCCCCCTCGGGACTCATACCAACAAGTCATAAACAATTTAGGCAACATATAAATGCATTTGTTACATGGCTTGGTGCACAAAAACATAAATTTGGGAGGGGATGGTTGGTTGTTATGATGTATTCTCATGCAATATTATGTGGTAAACTAATGAGGGATGTGTCAACTACTATTAGTGAGATCTCTCAAATTTAAGAAAGTTTTTGTGTTATTGTGATCTTATTCATACTTAATATTATTCTTTCAATTGCTATCATCTCTTCTGCAGATCCTGGAAACGTCGAGGAGGAAGAAGTACTGAAGTTGATCCGTGAATGTTTAGATTTGAGAGAGAAGTATGTTTACAGGGAAGAAGTTGCTCCATGGATGAAAGAGACAATAAGTGAATCAAAAGCGTCAGATAAGAAACATGATCCATTTAGCTTTGGCCACTCAGAAGCATCTTCTGTGAGTTGTGATCCTCAACTCATTTATGACCGTAAAGGGTTTGATTTTTAGGTTGCCGTATTCTCAGTATCTCAAAGTATGGATGTTGTCTCAAGCACAATTTCTAATAATAATACTTCTTGGATTGCACACAGCACCATTTTAAGATGGAGGACGGAGTTGTACGTGTTTATGCTAGTGAAAACGGTATGTTTGGTTTCAAAAGTGGAGCACATTTGATTGGATGTAGTAGTTTGACACTGTTTCATCATTAATTCTTGTCTGCCTTCTTCATGGGATCTTTACGTCCTACCTTGCATGTTGTAGATACGGAAGAGCTGTTCCCTGTTGCTAGCGCAACAACATTTTTCACTGATATGCACCATGTCCTCAAAGTAATGGCTGTAGGAAATGTTCGTTCTTATTGTCATCATCGTTTGAGATTTCTCGAGGAGGTGATGGGTTTGGCAATTCTCTTTAATTTCCCCCTTTTGTCCAATTTTGTTGATATTGCACATTTTCTTGATATTGTACCACCTGTTAATTCTCTTGTTTTTTTCATAGCATTTTCTTGATATGGTACAGAAATTTCGCCTCCATTTGCTCGTAAATGCTGACCGGGAATTTCTGGCTCAAAAAAGTGCACCTCATCGTGATTTTTACAATATCAGAAAGGTTGATACTCATGTGCATCATTCTGCTTGCATGAATCAGAAGCATCTTCTGCGGTTCATCAAGTCGAAACTGAGAAAAGAACCTGACGAGGTAGGAAAATTATTGCTTCCAGGGACTATGCTTTCACTTGCAGATTTCTGTGGGTATATAGGCATGCCTATTCTTTTGGTCCTAATCACATGAGTCTTCGCTAAACAGGTAGTCATATTTCGGGATGGACAATATCTTACACTGAAGGAAGTCTTTGAGAGTTTGGACTTGACAGGGTTTGCATCAACCTTCCCCTGCTTTCTTTCGTTTTTCTGCATAAGTTCTAATATTCTGCTATCTGTGCCCAGGGTGGGAGGTCCACTATTTATTCTTTCTCTTCTAAGCACTTTATTTGCAGGTATGATATGAATGTTGATCTATTGGACGTACATGCTGATAAGAGTACATTTCACCGGTTTGACAAATTCAATCTCAAATATAATCCTTGCGGACAAAGCAGACTCAGAGAAATCTTTCTAAAGCAAGACAACCTTATCCAAGGTGTGTTCCTTGAAAACACAACTTCTAACAGTGAATTACCTATCCTACAAGTTGTCATTTGACATCACAGTTCTAACTTATTTTCTTCAATTTTATCCTGAAACTCCTGTAACACAACTGTCATAAATAAAGCATATGATATGAATTTTATTTGGTTTCCATTGAACACATTCTGCAGCAGTTAACTTTAAATTTTGTTCAATTAAAAATCTCTGCAGCGAGTAATTTTATTTGGAACCTCCATCAAGGCAACTGTTACCATACTGTTAAAGCTGCACTTTCTTTTTTGTTGACAGTTGCTTGATGACACCTAATTATTCTTTCGGTAACAGTCCACAATAAATTTCTTTGTTTTCAAATTATTGTCTTATTCAGGACGCTTCTTGGCTGAAGTCACTAAGGAAGTCTTGCAAGATCTTGAAGCGAGCAAATACCAGGTACAACAACATACCTTAATCAGTATTGTGACGACTTAAGCATGTGCAACTCTTTTTTCCTAACATGAAATGTGTATATTTTCTTAAAAGCTGAATATAATACCATTTTACTCATTCAGTTGTTAGCCCAGTTTTCCTGAAATTACTGAACAATGATCAACTCTACATACTTCTTGATAAATAGAAGAATATTACATTAAATGCTGTGAGACTACTAAAAATCTTACTTTGCTTGACCTTGTATATGGGAGAGCTTAATGTCATTGATTTTGAAAGGATACTGCCAATTGTCAATATCATTTGTGCTCTGATTATCTTGATTTGAACTTGATCTAATAAGAGCATACCATTTGCAAGAGCCCAAACTGCTGCAATTATGCCTCATTGAAGTGTGATTCCCACATCTAACAACAACTTGTTGAACGGATTGGATGACCAAACTTGAAAACAAGTTGGCTGTCAAAGTTAGATTAGGATAATTAACTAGGGACAGGGAGAATTTGACACAAATGGCTTCTTTTCTGGAATGGTGTATGATTCAACTGTTGTTTGCAAATATATGACTTCTGCTGACTGAATATTTGCTCCAATCTTTATCTCTTTGCCATGACAAGCTGTTCATGAGAAATTGGTTCTGTTATCGAAGTCTAATTTTGTTGCTGTACTCAGAAGTACCAGATTCATAATTGTCAATCTGTTGATGTGCAACTTCTTGTTTATCCGGGAATTTTCCTGGAGCTTCATGCTGATTGGAAATTATTGTTTGTTTTTTGTAATTAGAAAAATCTTTAGTTTTTGTTTGTATCTTAAGATTTTTTTGATTACGGGGTGTTTAGGGTACCTTCTACCTCGCAAATAACTCTATCCACCAAGGTTTAGAAATATGAATAGAAAAACCACCAAACTACTACTTCTTTCTTCTCCTCTTCCCCCCCTCCGCCCCTCTTTTGCATCTACTGGGGTATCAGTCCCAGTCTCTCATGGTCCATCCCAGTTTCATTGACCTCTAGGAACACGCTTGGCTACTTTTTTTTATCTTTAAATTGCTTGCTGCATGCGACTGTAGTTCTTGCAACTTGTGAGAATGCCGTTTGATTGGCTTAGGCAGTTTGTAGCCCTCAAGAGTGAAAACTGCTTCAAATATGACCTATGGGTACTTAATAATACTAACATGTAGCTATCACATTAGCATTTGTCTCCTGTTTTTTTATTCTAGGCTCTGATTGTTAATATACACCTTATTTGCGGAGTACTTCTTTCATAGTTCAGTATGGGGACAATTTGCTGTTTTAATGTATGACAATCCTTTCTTCTTGAACAGTTGGCTGAATACAGAATCTCCATCTATGGAAGGAAACAAAGTGAATGGGATACACTGGCTAGCTGGTTTGTGAACAATGAACTTTATAGCCAAAATGCAGTATGGTTGATTCAGGTGGGTGTTATGCTGATCATGTAATATTTGTGTAAATTAAGCCTTTTTTTTCATTTTATATTCTCTTATTTGACTGGACACAGAGCTTAAGATGTTGACCTTTTTATTCTACTAGCAGTATATTGAAGTAATGGGTGAATATTGAATGCTTATTTTATAGTGAAAATATTAGTTCAAAATTTTAAATTTGAATTGTTAGAACTTTTGAAAGTTGTATAGAACAATATTATTCACCATAGATTTGGAGTTTGACACCTTTGAAGTTAGGTCACGATCTACTTGATCGAATATGATGTCTTTAACCCGAAATTCAAACTTTTCTTGACTTGCTCCTTATTACCAAGACAATTTAATTTCAGAAGCTTTTTTTTTTTTATGATACATCACTATCCACTATTGGCCATTCTTCTCCACTTCCATTTCCAAGTGTAGCTGGCTGAGTATTGTGGTTGCAATAGGCTTGTGTTCTCTGTTATTTTGGTGCATGTTTATCGTTATCACAGTATTATATTGGTGATTCTCTTCCGTTTCTGGCCCATTTCATGACGTGCTAATGCCTACAAGAGCGGATCCACGTTGAGCGAAGGGGTGTCAAGTGACACCCCTTCCTTGGAAAAATTTACTAAGTATATAACAATATGACCCTATGTGATAAACTTATTAGCTGGCGCATTGGTTTGCTGGCAGATTTTGTTGATTGAGGTTGGGGGTTCAAACCCCAATCAAAGCATATTTTTAGCAAAATATATCATACTTAAGCTTAAAATTGTGGTTATATAGAGTTGAACTCAAGAACTCTTCCAACTTAATAATATAACCTACTTATATCTATGATGATAATTGAACTTTTATCATTCCTTCCCTAAAAGTCGACACTGCTTCCTAAAAATTCTGTGTATGCCACTGAATGCGTATTGCTATCACATGAAAAAGAGATTGATGGCTGGAGAATAAATTGTAAAATTGATAGCACCCTATCGCTACTATGTTAACTTGGTTTGCTTTTCATTTGGGCTACTGTCCTTACCACCTTCATCACCTACACAAATATGATAAATTGCATGAGGATTACACATTTCTAAAAAGTTAGAGAATTCTTAGCTACAAATACTTGCATAAACATGTATAGGACCTCCCATCACTTTTTCTTTCCTATTTTGCCTTGCGGACACATTGCTCTCCATATCACTGCCAGACCCATCCCTTGCTTTGAAGACTCTCGTATTTGTGACACATTTCTGTCCTCACGTTTCAATATAGAAATGTGTTAGGTGGGTGGGGCATGTTCTAGAAGTTTTTCTAGATGGCATTGATATTTTTTTAAAGTATAAGCTATTTATGAAGTGCTTAAGTGGAGGACCCAATAGTTGATGCTGGTAGCATGGTAATGGTGACTAACTGAGAGCATGGTTTGCTTAGTATTTGGTGTCGGTTTGATTGGTTCAGACATGATGTTGGAATATTTAGGAATTTGCTTGATAAATTGAGCACCAAAATAGACTTTAAATGCTGAATGAGACAAACTTTCCCTTCCCATATGGGAATCTGGGTGAGGGAAAGAGGAAGAGGTAAGGAGGAAAGTAAGCGGATGTTTGGTAGATAAATGATGGGGCTGCTGCTCTGCCCCTGTGCTTCTAGTTTACGTCTTAGTGCAGCAAGTTCTAAGTTCTACTTGAATGTAATAGTTAATCACAGAATCAGTTCTCCTAGTTAATTTAGATCCTTTCAGTGATTATGTCGTTATATTTGCTTATGGATATATGATGCATTTCTCACTTTTACAATTTGCAGCTCCCTCGGTTATACAATGTGTACAGGAGTATGGGAACTGTCACGTCCTTCCAGAATATTCTTGATAATGTGTTCATTCCATTGTTTGAGGTCACAGTTGATCCAAAGTCTCATCCTCATTTGCATCTGTTCTTAATGCAGGTATGTTCCTTTCTAATCTTTTATAGTTACGTTGTTTACCCTAAACTCCAAAGCTATATTTTGAAATTTTCTGATTTCTCTTTTATAATCTGTCGACTTCAATTTTGTGCACTGCAGCCAATAAATAGCATTTCCTTTGCCCCTGATTTCTTACTTTTATCTAAAAAAAAATTTGTTCTTATCTGCTACAAATTGTTTTCCATGAAGTTTGTCCAAGATAACATTTGATATGGACCTGCAAGAAACCCATTAGGGCTTACTGCAACCTTTCAATATGAATCTTGGGAACCAGAGTTTTAATGAGTGCAGCTATGGAAGTACATATATGTATTTTTGGTTTTCCTATATGACTTATGTGGTTCTCTGTGATTTCTATTTCTTGGGATAAGTATACATGCATCTCATGTGCCCAAATGTATGTTGTGGCAATTGCTTGCTTAACAGCTAAACTGCATTGGTAAAGTGCTTAGTTTAATATAGCTATGAAATCATCCATGATGCATCAATTAGAATAATTACTATTGGGTCCTTTAGAGATGGTCTGAAAACTACTTCTGACTTTCAGGTGACACTTTCTTTTACGGAGGTCGGCAATGTTTAACAGTCCTATAAATATTAAATAGGATACATTGTTGGTCGATCAAGTAATTCAAAGTTAGATTAGATGTTGTTCCTGTCTAACAAACTTTTCAGAAACTTCTTCATCTAATTTGCCTTTGTTGTCTTCTAGGACCTCCACCCTTAAACTAAAATAAGCTTGTAATTGTTGTTTGGAGTCTGTGACATGCACTGTAAGACCATATTTTGTTTTGACCATTCTGGATGTATTCCAGTTTACTATTAGTTCTTTTGATTTAGTGATATGCTGTGGCTGGGGAACTTGATAAAGCTAAGGAACTATTTACTGACATGATTGTCAATGGGCAGTTGCCCATTGTGTCTACCTACAATACCATGATTCATGGGCTCTGTAGGAGTCATGACTGAGAAATTTGATGAGGCTGCAATGTGTTTTAAAAAACCGAAGCGATTAAACATCAATTTAATTGGTTTGGCTTAACGATTGAATAAACGACTTAATTGGTTTTCTTTTTAAAAAAATAAAAACTGAACTGTGAACACTCCCACTGCCAACTATTGCTAACAGAAACATTGAATAAATCTTTTTCTGCATTTTGATTTTAAGTTTTTGATAGTCTCTCATGCCTCAAAATTGGGCAAAGGTTTTACATAGTGTCCATAAAGAATCTATTACCATTTCCCTACACTGTTTTCAATTGGATGGAACTTTTTTGCTTCAAAGCTCACTTTAATGCCATTATTTTTGAACTTTTACCTCTTTCATTGACAATATCATTAAATGAGATACCTTAAAACATCCATCCACCCTCACTTAGATGAACACCTCGTAACCAAGAAGTTCTCCCCTAATCATGATACAAATCATAAGCAAGGTGTGTGTAGAAGAGCTAGATATTATATTGATCCTTTTCCTCCATAGCTGCTTTAGGCAAAAGGTCCATTGTTTGAGTCTAGACATTCTTCAGACCACAGAATGTTTGACAAGTAATATTTGATGTTGATAATTGGCAGTTCTTGTTGCTGAGTCTTCCTTCAAGGGATATGAAAGAAGATAAATGCGTCCCCATTGGTGCATCTTATTGGGTTTTTTCTCCTGATACTGTTTTTCATTCATCATTCCTCTGTAACTAAAGTGGCAACCTGTTTGGAATTAGCTTAGTTCCCTTCAGAGTCTACTTTCACTTTCTGAGGGCAATTATCCGATGTCAGCGAGGTGCAGCCTGCAATGTGCTTATGGTTGTGCAATGCCTATGAATATTTGCCTCTATGCCTCTATAGACATAGTTGTATACGCTATGTGTTAAGAAAAACAGATTGATATTCTCTGATAACCGAAAGTTCTACTGATGGCCAAATTTGTCAAGTCCTATCGGAGATAGACCAATATCATTTTTTTATTTGGGTTTTATGCACCTATCGGATGTGAGGCTAAATGCAAGCTAGCTTTTAAGTGCCAGTATTTGCCAACTCTGACTGGGTCCCCTGAAACTTTGAGGCCTGACTATTTTGAATGCATTATCCCTAGTCATCTTAACCTATTAATCTGTCCTCTTCTCGTCAATAATTATTATTATAGGTACCATTTGCTTTGAGTTTCAGTAGTTTTCTTTTTCTAGGAAACAAGTTGAATCTACTTTAGTTTTTAATGTCTATATCTTCATTTATGTGTAGATTATTCTTTCTAATGAATGCGGCCATCCTTTTCTATGTTTCTTGTTATTCACTGCTAGAATGCCATCATACAGGAACCAATTTATTCAATACATTCTGTGCATGCATAGTATTAGAAAATTTTAACCAATTGAAGTAGCCTAAAGTTCTATTATTTCCGGGACAGGTAGTAGGTTTTGACATGGTAGATGATGAAAGTAAACCAGAGAGACGTCCTACCAAGCACATGCCGAAGCCTGATGAATGGACAAATCAGTTCAATCCAGCATTTTCTTATTATGCTTATTACTGTTATGCAAACTTGTATACACTCAACAAGGTCAGTGGTGCTTCACGATCCCAAATATTAGCAGGACTTACATCTGCAATGTACTCATCAAATTTTGTCCTCCTTTGCTGCCTAATTTTGTTCCAGAAAAATTATCTATAGCAGTAGGTGGTTTAATTGAAGTACCTTAAAATCAAAAGTCAGAACTGAAGAAAGTGACTGTCCTAGCGATGACGATGGAGCATATGCAGATTTAATCTATTGAATAAATTTAGTTAATACCAAAACTTCTTCTTGTTGAAAACTCAAGAAATAAGTGAGAGAAATTCGAATCCAATTTGACTAAGACATTTAGTGAATGCATGTACAGAACAATTCTATACCCAGATGGTCACTCTACATTACCTGCATCCTTTGTCCTATTTTATTATCCTCTTTTTCTTTTCATCTCTTTTCTCATTCTTCTTTCTCTCTGTTTCAAATTTGTCCATGAGCAAACTATATTCTGTGTTATTCATTCCTTCTCAATAAAAAGAATAAATGTTCAAGATGTCACGGGTTTGAATCCTACTGACCAAAGCTTGATATTTAAGTGGAGAAGGGTAGAAGAGGGGCGATCAATTATCCACCAGGTTTCGGACCGTGGCCAGTCGCCCTCAGTGATTTCTTGGTTATCAAAAAAAAAAGAAAATAGAATAAATCTTGTCATTAAATTGATAGTGCAAGAGATGTTTATATTTTTTTATTTTCTGGACAGTTTCATGATAAAGAATTCCAATCAAGTTCTTTCAAATTAAAGTTGGTTGCTCAGTAACTTAACAAAGACTAGGAGTTTAGGTCAAGCTCATAATGGGCTACCTAACGAAGATACCAGTGGCCAAGAGCCTTGAGGCTTTCTTTGCTTCAACCACACATGCATTGAAGTTCCCACTTCCCCCACATGAGTTCTAAAAGAAATTTTACTGCCCACACCCACAGAATTCGTTTGTGTGCAACAATTCCCTTAACAATCTTAGCTAGAAGCTGAAAAAATAAACAACTCCACTTTTGAAGGAAATTTTACAACTTTATCATGTGATGTTTATGAACCTCTTTTAGTATTTATGTTTGCTAGCATACATTGAGCTTCTTCCTGTCTACCATCGCCCTTTTCTCCGTGTAAGGTAGAGGACATCTTTTCTAAAAGATTGTGTGGACTGTTGTCTTTCTTTCCAGAGCAAGATTATATCTTATGTAATTATTTCTTATGTCCTTAGCTTCGCGAATCAAAAGGGTTGCCAACAATCAGATTAAGACCACACTGTGGGGAGGTTAGTGTTCGCTTCAGCTGATTTTTTAGTTAGCTACAGACAAGTGCCCCAAATTTATGCTCTCAAGTTCATACAGGCAGGTGATGTTGATCATTTAGCTGCCGGATTTCTTCTATGTCATAACATTTCTCATGGAATCAATTTGCGGAAGACCCCTGTACTGCATTATCTTTACTACCTTGCTCAGGTACTTCTCCTCATTAACTGATTTATGCCAGTGAGCTTTGTTTACATCTATTTTTGAATTACCTGCACTTAAGATGACATTACTAAATCGTTTAGGGTGGTCTAAGGAAGATTGTATTACACATGCGTACAGTGGAAGGGCTGTAATGACCTATTGGGTGCTTGTTGAAGTTTATGAAGCATTTGCTAATATGATTAATTTCAAAATATAGAGGGTGTAAAAGAGGGATTCACACACTGGATTGAGAACCATCATGAGGAAAAAGGATAAGAAAAACGTACGGCCAATTTAACTACTAGTATTGTATTCGAGGTGTCAAATTATATAGAGTAATCATGCTTATCCATAAACATTGAAATAGAAAATGTTTCTCTAGGATAGCTCATAACTGTTCTTGCTGTATTGCATGTTCACTTTGTTACACATTCTCCAGAAGTTCTGCATCTAGCTTTGGCCTGGGACCAATCTTCATCTTATTTCTCTACTTTTTTGAGCAAATCTAATATTTTTTTTATTGATATACACTTAAGATGGCGGTAGGTGTGCAATTCAACTACATTTTCTTTATTCAGTGTGCAGTGTGCTTTATATGTACAATTAACTTCCCATAAATTTGGTCCATCTGATGATTTGACTTATTATCATGTTGTATTTGTAATGTTGATCTCTGCAGGGATGCAATCATGTTTCCCCACCCCCCCTTCCCCCCCTGTGTATTCACTTTATTGTCACCTTCTCTGTAAAACTATTCAGGTTGGACTAGCAATGTCTCCCCTGAGCAATAATTCACTTTTCCTTGACTATAATCGGAACCCATTCCTTATGTTCTTCCACCGTGGCATGAACGTCTCACTCTCTACTGATGATCCCTTGCAAATCCACTTGACAAAAGAGCCCCTTGTGGAAGAATACAGTGTTGCAGCTAAGGTCAGTCCATTTCTTTTTCCAATCAGTAAAATATCAACATGTCCTTGACCAACTTATATTTTTCAGGTATGGAAGCTGAGTTCTTGTGACCTTTGTGAGATTGCTAGGAATTCAGTCTATCAGTCAGGATTCAATCATGCAGACAAGGTGAGCGATTACAGCATTCAGGCCAAATTTTTATGCAACTCTCTTAGAAATCTTGTGCGTGGCCTAATTACTGTTTCTTTGGTTGAAAAATCACAAATTTACTGGTAATTATAACTTTATAGCCGTGGTTTCTCATAATTCTGGTTCTTTAACTTTGTTGTTTGTGAACTTCTACAGTGGTATTGATGACTTCATTTTGTTTCCACTTGTGTCAAGTATCACATCTCTGAGAAACTTGTATATTATTACCTAGCCCGGAAGTTGACGATGATTGAAATTCAAGTAACATAGGCTTAGAGGTTAATGGTAGTGCAAGAGATGCAACTTACTGCATCCTTACATATGATGATGAGAATGAGGTTTAGCTTATTCATGGTTAAAGGGGTATTCTGTAGAGCACTTAGTAACCCTAATGCTAATTTTACTTCCTCTGGTAAATGTTGCAGAGGCATTGGCTTGGCAATAAATACTACAAAAGAGGCCCTCAAGGAAACGATATCCACAAAACAAATGTACCCAATACGAGGATTTCCTTCAGACATGAGGTAAGCTTTGCTTGTGCTCCCTTTTATCTTTTCTCCTGCTAAGATGATAACTTGCAAGATGTAATTCTTGGAACTCTGAAAGTTGCTCGTGTAGAAAATCAGAGTAACTAATATAAAATGACGTATGATATACTGCAGACATGGAAGGAAGAGATGCAGTATGTTTACAGAGGAAAAACAATCCTTCCTGAAGATGTAGAACATTGATCGAAATGGTATCAACAATCTGTATCTTACTCGGGCACATGATGATTCAGGTATCATGTTCACAAATTGTTCCCAAAAAGAATGACAAGTAGTGTTTTGACGTTGCTCACTGTTTTCATTTGCTTGCACAGATAGATTTCCAGAAATAAGGCTCCTGAAGTGGCGAGGTTTAAGAACAACGTTAAATATTGCTGGTTAATTTATGCCTCGGTGGAAGCATGTTTGTTTTTACAGGTCTGCTCACCATCATGGTGCAAATTTAGTGCCTTCATTTCTAGTTGTACTAAATCTTCACTTGGTGGAGGTTTAGGCAAAATCATAAGAATGTAACTGGCTCATTGCTGCAATATTCTTGTAGTAACACCAGGTTTATACTAGCTGTAGCAACCTTTATCCAATAATGTCTTGTTGAACCATTATGCTTTTTATTCTCTTTCATTGCAAGTATTTAGCATCCACGTTGCGTTAACGTGAGTTGCAATTTCAGTGCAAGTAGTGTTAGAAGTTCGAATTTTCACTAATTAAAAAAAGTAAAAAAGAAAACTAAGTCAAAAAAATTTGTAAAGACAACACATAATTTTAAAAAAAGACAATACCATAGCTAGGATACATCTCTAGAATATCTATCCTTTTTCCTTTCATTAACATCTACCAAGAAATTAATGTCTGTGTACAAAGCACCAAAAAAAAGTTAGTTCCAAAAAGAAAATATACTGTGATTAACCGGTTAAAAAAAATGAAAGAATCATTGACGAGCGGCTAAAAACAGGTGATGAAAAAAAAGAATGGGATTATTTTTTGGTTTACTGAAAAAACAGGGTTTTAAACATAAATTAAATAGTTTTTTTAAAAAAAACAGTGTTGGAGGATCATATACTCCCTCCGTCCCATTTTATGTGGCATCATTTCCTTTTTGGTCGGTCCCAAAAAGAATGTCACATTTTCTTATATGGTAAGTATTTAAAGGTACAACTTTTCTTTTACCCTTGTTGGTCCCACTTAATCTTAAAGATAGTACTTCAATATATTTATGAGGAGAGAGAAAAGTGAGTCTACTTTTTAAAGGGCAATTTGGTAAACATTTCAAAGTCTTCATTTATTTCTTAAACTCCGTTCCCGGTCAAATGTTGCTACATAAAATGGGACGGAGGGAGTATATATATATATATATATTCACGTAGCACTACTTTGAACATGATTAGTGCTTATGTGTTGCAAGTGGATTTAGAGGAGTTAAAAAACGCCTCTAGGAGGATTTGGACGAGTGGTGAGGAATATACCACATTTCGAGAAGCTATACATTGCCAGAAATTTCAATGATCACATTGTGTCAATCACTAGCGATTTTGATAGTGTGCATCAAGGTTTAGATTTTGGGGTTAGGAGTGGAGGAGCAGCGTCACTTCTAGATTTTGCTAAAGTTGTTGAGTTGGTTATAACAAATTCATGCTTTCCAAAAGAAAAAGAGGACTTGATTACCTTTATAGCGCATAATCAGAACTCATATTGATTACTTATTCATTTTGAAGGGTGATATAGGTCTTTGTAAGGAACGTAAGGTTATACCAAGTGGGAATCTTACTACTCAACATAAACTGGTGATGGACATGGGATTAAGAGGGAGGGGAAGAAGAAGACGTTGTATGACCGGTTGAGGATCAAATAGGGTGGCTTCACCCCTGCCTGAACCTGGAGATGAGAGAGAAGTTAGAGGCGATTGAGACTTAGGGAAGTAGTGGAACTCGAAACACTTTTCAATCAAGATGAGGTTGCACCAAGGATCTATGTTGAGTTTGTATCTATTTGCCTTTGTGACGAATAAATTGACATGACATATTAAGAGTAAGGTGCCTTGGTTTTTGTTATTTGCATATGACATTGTTTTGATTAAAGAGACTCGCAAAAGAGTTAACTACAAATTGTAGGTGTAGAGACATAATATTTGAAATATAAATCTAATAATGTGACGCATGAGATAGGCATAAAGTGAGATTTGATACTCAAATTATCACCAAGAGAGAGATATTTAAGTATCCCAGATCTTTTATCCAAGGTAATAGGGAGATCTATGATGATGTCACACATCATATTGATGCGGTATGAATGAAGTAGAGGCTTGCATCTGATGTCTTGTTGACAATAAGGTACCACTTAAACTTGAAACTAAATTCTATAGAGTGGTGATTAGACCGACTATTTTGATGAAGTGAAGTGCTGGCCCATCAAGAACTCCAAGTTCAGAAAATGCAAGTGGAAAAATGAGGATGTTAAGATGGCTGTACTGGCATACTAGGAACGATATGATTAGGAATGAGAATATCTGGAACAAAGTGGGAGTGAATGTCGTGTTGGACAAAATGAGGAAGGAAGACTAAGATAGTTTGAACACGTGAATAGCAAAGGTGCAATTGCCTTAGTAAAAAGGTTGGATATAAGGGGATTGATAAAGATAGAGGTATGCCGAAGAAGTATTGAGGAGATCTAATTAGGCAGGATATGCCACATCTTCAATTTATTGAGGACATGACCTTATATATGAAGGTATGAAGATCGTCAATAAAGGTAGAATGTTAGTACATAGTTGAGAGCTATCTTATTACTAGCCCATCCACATCTTTTGCTGGGGAAGTACATAACTACATGTCGGTCGTAATATTAGCATATACATATGTTGGGTTTTAAAGGTGTAAATAGGAAATGAAGGGTTGTGACTCTCCTGAAGGGTTGTAACTATGCCAAAGGGTTGTGACCTTTATGAAATGTTGTGCCTTTCTAAAGGGTTGTGACCGTTTGAAAGGTTGTGCCTTTTCAAAAGTGTTGTGATCTTTCTGAAAAGTTGTCTTCTTTCCTAAGAGTTGTGAACATTACCCTTTGTTGGCTATAAATAGAGAGACTTTCTCTCATTTTTCTGCATCGAATTCTTCCCTTTTTTTGCATACATTTCTTACAAAACAAAATCGATCGATCGTGTCTGTGTGTGTGAATCGTTGCTGTCATTTTGAGTTCGTTGAAATTATCGAAGTTTGAGGCACCGCTACTTCTTTAATGGTTAATCCGTTTTATCTTGGAGGAATTAATCTGCAACCTCGGGTACTTGAGGGGATTAAATTTCTTAAGGACACACAGTGGGTTCTGTGGATTCGGATAGTTCTTTGTGTTTTTCTTTTCATCTTTTATTATTTCTGGTTTGCTAATCTGAATACAGGAGATAACAAGCTTAAGAAATTTAATTGTTGGTATTTTCTGTGGTAAGAAAATTACTTCTATTTTCTGTGTTTGGGAAAAACAAGATGAAAAAGAGAATTATTTTATCATATGATAAAAGAGAGTTGGGATGAATTAGTACTATTTTAATATGTTCGAGTATATTTTTTGTAGTAAGTTTTCCTTGGATGGGTAAGATTATTATTATTTTCTTCCCAAGTGCATTCAAGCATTTCACCCCTTCAATTTTCTTTTCAATGAGAAAAGTTATTTTGTGCATAAAGGCTAAGATGTGCACTTTAATTATTTTTCCTATATTCTTGGTTTTATGTAACTATGAGAAGAAGTAAATGAACAGATGTTGTCTCCTAACAATATTTGAACATGAGTTTAGTTTCTCGTTGAAATTCAATGTCTTCTGAGGAAAATTGGAATATGATGGAAACTGGAAAAGAAGGAAAAAATTAGCAAGAAAAGTGACTTGCATGGAATCATTGCTGACAAATAAAATGTGATTCAATGGGGGTAATAATCAGCTTTTATCTTTATTTCCCTTGATGATTTTTTTTTCTATCCTTTATAAGTTATGAGATTTATTTCATAAATGTTAGGATAGATGATCATTATGTGATGATCTCAGAGTATATCTTTGTTAATATTAATATGTATTCTGTTTAGAGGAGGAAAAAAAAACTTTTGTAGTTTTCTACTCCATGTGAAATTTGATTGTGTTTGACTTTTGGAGACTAAAATCTTCTGGGTTTTTTTTTTCTTTGGTTTGAAGAATATAAGAACTTTACGAACAAATCAGATTGTGCATTGGTTTGACGAATATAGAAACTTCACAAATTTGTTAAACACTCTGTTTGATTAAATATTCTGACTTGAAGAGTACAAAATCTTCGTCAGGAATATTAAGGCTAAATGATTTGAAAAAGATAAAATCTTCATCGTTAGCTAGAAACAGTGTTGTATTTGAGGTTTCTGGAGATTAAAACCTTTTTGGTTTACTATTCTATCTGAATGTGAAACTGATGCGAAGAATATAAAAACTTCATCAAAATTCAAGGTTCATTCGGTTAACGATTAGAAGAATATAAAACTTCATCGTTAAACTAGAAACAAGTTATTGTTAGTATTCTAAATACTAAGTGGTTTGTCTAGTTGTGAAAGAAAGGAAGAAAGAAAGGAAACACTAGTGACATAAAATTAGTGATTTTTGTGCCTGCAATGGGTGTTTGTATGGATTAAATCTCAAAAAAAAAAAGGCTTCGTGTTGCCAATGTGTATTTTGATGGTATACAATATGAAAGCATGGGAAAAAATATGTGGAAAATAATTTCAAATACTTGAAAAATATGTTTGAGAACATATTTAAAATGTGGGCGGTTCTTTACTTATGATAAAAACAAAATTAGACTTACTATCTAATTTAAATTTAAAAGTACAAGATATGAAATTTAATGACATTCTTGTATTATGTTAGACCCACAAAAATCTTGGAGTATATTTGATATTGTGGTCGTTGAGTCTCTCTTTACTAGTATATGATATGACTAGTATAAAACCACAACATTATATTACTCGTTCGAAAGAATTGTATTCTTTGATGAAAAAGTTTCACTTAAAATATTATGATTTTTCATGAAAAGATGTGTCTATTAAAATAATATTTTTTTGTATAGACATGAACATTTGTGAAAAATGATCTGTTATGTTTGTGTTGTAAAACACACATTTGGGTCATATTGCCCTTATTGGACCGATGGGACTATGGTCATGGGTAATTCTATAACAAATTGAATGTTATGGAAATGTCCTTCTAAAAAGGACATATAACAAGGTGTTGACTCTAAAACAATGTCTGTATTTGAGAAAGTTATAAAAAGTAAAGAACAAAATATTTGTGGGAAAAAGTTACCTCACAGAAGGTCTTTTCAAACTTAGTATTTCTGTTTGTTCTTACTTGCTTGAATCAAATTGTTTGTGACATAAATGTTTGGGACATGTCAATTACAAAACCTTGCAAAAACTAATCAACTTAGAAGTTTTGCCTAAATTCTAGTGCAATAAATCAAAATGTCAAGTATGTGTTGTTGAAAGGAATTTTAATACCTTAGAATTGATTTACACTGACATTTGTGATATGATGTCAACATCATCTCATCTCGTGGTGGGAAAAAGTGTTTCATAAATTTTATTGACAATTGCACTAGATATTGTTATGTTTATTTGTTGAATGGTAAGGATGAAGCAATAGAAACATCTATGTAATATAAAATTGAAGTTGAAAATCAGTTGGATAAAAATTAGAAGTGGTAGATGTGGAGAATAAAAATCTTCTTTTGCAGAAATATATTTGGAAAATGGAATCATCCATCAAATTACTGCACATTCTCACCTCAATCTAATGAAATTGTTGACAGAAAAAAACAGAACTTTGAAGGAAATGTTGAATGTCCTATTTATAAGTTCAGGTTTACCACAAAATTTGTTGGGGGTGCTATCATTATAGCAAAAGAGAACAACAAAAAGTTTGTATGTTCAGAAAAAGATAAACAAAAAGTTTTGTTTGTTAGTAAAGGGAGTAACAAATAAATAATAAAAAACTTTTGTTTGTTAAGAAAGGGAGCAACAGAAAGTTGTGTTGTTCAGGCTTTGTTGTATCCTGATAGAGAATTATTTGTCGTCCATTAAAGTTTATACAAATAATAACTCTTGAAAGATAGTGATCAAACAATTTCCAATACAGTCTATTTCATAAGAGAAATGAAAATGAGGGTACTATTCCCAAAGGGGTCAAAATAGGACCTAAGACTTTGGATTGTATGTTCATTGAATATGCTCCAAATAGTAAAACATGTCGATTTATAGTTCATAAGTCCGAACCATCGGATAGTCAAGTGAAAGGTCTAAACGACCTTGGAAAGAACCAAAGGAGAATGTACTTAATAAAGAGATTCAAATGAGTGGTAAATGTCAATGGACAAATTACTTCTTACGGGTTTGATTTTGTAACATTTCTTCTTGAAAATGAGTCCATATAGTCGAAGAAGATATGTCTTATGTGGACTCATTCTATTTGGAAAGAGGCTGTCAATAGTAAGATGGATTCAATCTTGAGCAACCACACTTGAGAGTTGGTTGATCTTCTTCCAAGAAATAAACCTTTGGTTCAAAGTGGATCTACAAAAGGAAAAGAAAGTTGATGAAACTATTGGAATATACAAAGCAAGACTTGTTGTCATAGACTTTAGACAATAAGAAAGCCTTGTTTGACACATAATAGCCACTAACTAGGATTACATCAATTCAGATGTTAGTTGCACTAGTTGCGGTATATGGCCTTCAAATTCGTCAAAATGGATGTGAAAACATTTTTTTTTTAAATGGAGAATTGGAGGAAGAAATTTACATGAAACAACCCAAGGGTTTTGTGGTTCCTGATAAAGAAAAGAAAGTCTGTAAACTTGTTAAGACACTTTGTGGACAAAAAACAAGCGCTCAAATAATGACATGCGAAGTTTGACCAAACTATGTTGGCAAATGAATTCAACATTAATGAATGTGATAAATGTTTTTACATTAAAGACACTCCAAATCACAAGGTTATTGTTTGTTTTTATGTTGATGACATGTTGATCATCAAAAGAGACATTTCTGACATAAATGCTACTAAGTATATGCTAGAAAGTAACTTCGATATGAAAGACATTGAAGTTACTGATGAGATTGAAAAGGTACTTGACAAGTTCAAGTATTCAGATTTCAATGTTGTCAAGACTCCAATAAATGTGAGCTTTGTACTTCAAAATATGAAGGCAAACGTGACTCACAATTGGATTATGCTAGAGTATTGAGAAATATGATATATATCATGAAGTGTACGCGATCAGATATAACATGTGCTATTAGTAAATTGAGTTGGTTCACAAGTAATCTCAATCAAACTCATTGGATGACAATGAAAAAAGTTTTGGAGTATTTAAAACATACTTAAACACAATTGTTTTGCATTATAACTAATATTCAATAGTATTGGAAGAATATAGTGATGCAAATTGAATTATCAGGTCAAATGAAGTAAAATCCACGAGTGGATATGTATTTACTCTTGGTGGAGGAGCAGTCTCTTGGAAATCTTCCAAACAGAAATATATCGCTCGCTCTACTATGAAATATGAGTTTATCACTCTAGATAAGGCAGGTGAAGAAGTTGAATGACTCCGAAATTTCTTGAAAGATTTTTGGCCCAAACCTATAGCTCTGGTATGCATACACTGTGAGAGTTAATTTGCAATAGGTAGGGCATGGAGCATGATGTATAACGGAAAGCCTCGTAATATATGACGTAGACATAATATCGTTGGAGAACTACTCTCTAGTGGAATTATCATAATTGACTATGTAAAGTCAAAGGATAATGTGTCGGATCCACTTACAAAAGTCTAAACTAGAGAGGGAGTTGATAGATTATCAAAGGAAATGGGACTATGGCCGAGGACAAGTCATTGTGGCGGTAACTCTACCTAGAAGACTGGAGATCCCAAGATCTAGGTTCAAGGAGATCAAACAAAGTCATTAATGACGGTTCAACATTGTAATTTTATTTTTTTATGGTCCATTCTCATGATAAGACAATGTTCAGTAACAAGGATAAATGCATTAGGACTTTTTAATGGTTTCTAAGTTTGATACAATGTATATCAAATAGTGTATCTATGGGATAACATATTTAGAAATCACCTATGTAAGTGTGAAGTGTAAGCCGTTTCAAGGAGAATTCGGTAAGGCCAGTTCTCTACGCACTTATAAACCAAGATGTGTTCATGGCTGAAACGAACAAAATAATGAGAACCAAAAACAGTTCAATGGTAGATTGTGTGACTTATGTTGTCTAGGTATACACCAAAACTCGACGGTTCAAAGATATCACATCTACCGATTGATCGAGTATATCCGATATATGTTCACTATGGAAAGTTCAAAGGGAAACCCACTTATTTAGATGCAATCAATCCTTACTTACGAATCACACATTTTTTCATGCATATATTTTAACAATAGTCATTCCCTATTCATGTGGGGGATTGTTGGGTTTTAAAGGTGTGAACATGAAATGAAGGGTTGTAACTCTCCTAAAGGGTTGTGACTATGCCAAAGGGTTGTGACCTTTATGAAATGTTGTGTCATTTCTAAAGAGTTGTGATCGTTTGAAAGGTTGTGCCTTTTCAAAAGTGTTGTGACCTTTCTGAAAAGTTGTCTTCTTTCCTAAGAGTTGTGAACATTACCCTTTGTTGGCTATAAATAAAGATGCTTTCTCTCATTTTCTGCATCGAATTCTTCCCTTCTTTTGCATACATTTCTTACAAAACAAAATCGATCGATCGTGTCTGTGTGTGTGATTCGTTGCTGTCATTTTGAGTTCATTGAAATTATCGAAGTTTGAGGTACTGCTACTTCTTTAATGGTTAATCCGTTTTATCTTGGAAGAATTAATCTGCAACCTCGGGTACTTGAGGGGATTAAATTTCTTAAGGACACACAATGTGTTCTGTGGACTCGAATAGTTCTTTGTATTTTTCTTTTCATCTTTTATTATTTCTGGTTTGCTAATCTGAATACGGGAGATAACAACATATAGTATTTGACTTTTGGTATTTGATTCCATCAATGGTTTATTGTATTTTGGTGACCTCACCTTGTTGTTGTTGTAATGGTTCCTTACATATTTGCTTCGTACTACTTTGCAATTAGCTATTATGTTTTTCCTTTAGTTACTTCTTTAATTACTTGAATCGAGGTCTTTCAAAAACAACCTTTCTATCTCATTTAGGTAGTGGTAAGACCTGCATATACTCTAGCTTTTTCAAACCCCACTTTATGGGATTTTACTGAGTATGTTATTGTTGTATACAATGTCATATTTGTTCAATTTTTAGACGAGCTGCAATAAGTTGGACTAAGCTAATAAGTAAACAGATTAATGACCCATTCAAACTTAAATCTATTAGACGAACTATATTTTTATGGGCTAATTTTACCGTCCGCATTGTTTTGGCCCATTTTCATTTTATTCCTACCAAAAAATAAATCTTTTTGTTACTTCGAGGAAAGTGGAAAAACCAGTCCACTCTGTCAAGAACCCCAATTCCTCTCCTTAAACTCCAAGTCTTCCCGCCGCTTCACTTCACTTCACTTCTCAAACCCTCCACAACACCGTCGTTCACGGCGGCGGCATAATCCCTTCAGTTTGTCCTCTTCTTCCTTTCCTCCGCTCTAATCTCATCTTCCGATGGAGGCCACGGCGGCGTCTGAAACCTCCGATGGACCTGTCTTGAACGTGATCAACAAGCGCCTCCGTGCCCTCCGCAAGAAACACAACCGCATTCTCCAGATGGAAGAATCTCTCGCTAATGGGAAAACTCTTAACAAGGAGCAAGAAGAAACTTTCCGCTCAAAACCCAGTGTTGTTGCTGCCATAGACGAGCTCGAGAAGCTTCGTCAGCCACTAGCTGCTGCTGTAACGGAAGAAATCAACCTTGCTACTCAACACCATCTCGTCTCTGCTGCGGATTCCCCAGATGAGAAATTAGCTGGAAAAGACGATAACAGTTGTGTTGAGGTTGAGGATTTGCTTAACATTATTTATTTTGGTAGCATGTTTGCTCATGCGAATTGGGGGAAAAACGATTTTGTTTCAACTATGTGGAAAAGGGCTATGCATGAGAGGGCTTGTTGTTTGAACTACGATTGCATGCCGGAGGATGAGTCGACGGATGTGATGGATATGTTGTCGGAGAAGGACTTGGATTTGATCTCCATGCTTAGTGAGCTACTCATTTGTCGTCCTGTTAACTCTACTTTGTCGCACAAGCACGCCCTTCAAGCTTGCTTTGAGCATGCCAAGCTGTGGATAACAAAGTCTGATCAGCACATTGCACCAGAATCAGATGCTACTTGTGAGTGTAAAGTTTACTCCTTTCATCCCATTTTATATGTTGTTGTTACTGTTTTCATAAATACTTTGACTTGCTGCACTTGAGCTGTGCCTCTCTATGTCCACGAGGTAGGAGGTAGGAGGTAGGGTAAGGTTTGCGTATGCCCTACACTCTCTAGAGTCCAAACTCCACTTGTAGGATTACACTAGGTATGTTGTTATTTATGGGTGAAAGGATAGCTTGATAGTGAAAAAGTTTAATACTTCATCAAAGTTTTGAACTTCTTATCAGTTTACAATAATATATTTGTATTCTTGAAAGTTGTATAGAAATGAGATAATGTGAGTCATTTTGGAACATGAAAACGAATGTGGTATAGATTGAAACGGAGGGAGTATACTAATAGCAATATCCCCTTTTTAGTTGATTGAGGTGATCGTTTGTAGATACTTATATTTTTGTTTCGTTGCAGATGCTGGTTTGAGATCCAAGTTGAACAAGATCATGTCTTCGTTGTATTTTACAACGGAACCTGTTTTTCGAGTGGAACAGGCTGTTGCTGAGTATGAATCTTATCAGGTGCCAGTAGAAGAGACGGGTTTGCCTGTCAATGCAACTGGGCAGGTGGAGAGTCCAGTTGAGCGCTATCAAGAGAAGGTAAATGCTACTTTGGGCTACCTCTAAGATAGAATATCCAAGAAGTTGTAACTTGTTGACTTTTTCGATGATTACTCATGTTTGCTTTTGCTATTTCCCTATAGAATTATAGTAAACATAGCAGTTAGGTGTTGTTGAATTAGGCCCTATACTGATTCTGCGTACTCCTAAACACACTTCAGCACAATGCTAAAATTTGTACTTTAAAAGCCCAAACCTTCACTTCTTTTTGGTTTGTGGAAATAGAATATACTTTTATGTGGTTTTATTTATGTCAATCTTTTGACTGGTCAGGTTTTCGGGACCTGATCCTTGCTATTAGATTGCGTACTTCTCCCCTTTTTTGGTTTTATTTGTGGTTGGGATTTAGGACTTATACCTTAACAGAACACACCTTCCCTTTATTTTGCTAAAATAATGGTTGTTTGTGTTATTATTTGTGTGATATACCTTAACCCAGTGTATTAACAAAAGGTAGCCATATTTTCGGGGTGACATGGACTAGGGTTGTAAATGACTGGGTTGGTAGCTCGGACTGCATTTGGTAAGATATATAATGTATTTTCATGAAAGATACTTTTGTGGAAAATGTTCCATTTTTTGTTCTAGATCGGTTTTGGTGTTTGGCTGTGTATAAAGGTAAGTCTTAAGGTTTGTGAAGTTGGTAGAAGAGGAAAATGAATTATGTCCTACAATGACGCAAGTCATATCTGCTCCAGTTTTGGATTCTAGCTTAAATAAATTAGGTGAGCATATCTGCTCCAGCCTTGTGGGGTTTACCAATTATGGACTAATTGAATTTTTCCTTTTGGTTCATGTGCTACTCTCTTTGCCCTAAATTAACTATCTTACACCCTGATGTGTTGTCTTCATATCTATATACCCTTTCTATTTTCCCTTTAATAATTTTAGAATAGGAGTTAATAGTATTCTAAGGCTTGTTTCGAGATCCTCTGGGGTGGTTCGGGTTATCGCATTTTTCTTCTGTCATTAGGAAACATTGTAGTTATTTGTTGCAAAGGGGGGAAAGTAGTACATTACCGAGGTTGTAGAAGGGACCAAATGAAAATTTGTGGTTCGATTCCCACAAGTGCGTTACAAAATAAGATCTAGATAAAAGCATGTAAATGCATGAAATGATGAGAATATTAGGATTCCAGATAAACAATGGATGCACTCCTGTTCTAAAGAAGGATGATACCCACTATGCACAATTTCTGTTATCCGGACACATCATATACTTGGGAAGTCCTCAATAAGACAACTCTAAAGTTTCATAAATATATAAATTACTCATAAGTTGAACCTAAAGTTGCTTCAAGTATGCTCGCTTTTTGCTAAAATCAATCTATATATTCGTAAGAGAGTAAATCCTAGTGTCTTCTTATAATGTGGAGTCTGGGCCAGCTTGTAAGCACTTCAACTATTCCATCAGGCACCGATACCTGGTACCTCCTACTAACAGAGAAGAATCATCTAGTGTTTTCTTGCCTCCACTTGGATTTGACCTTGGACCTCATGATTCTTCTCCCTAGTGGTGAAGTAAAAAAATTCATTAAGGGTGTTACATAATATAATTTTTCGACCAAGGGTGTTCGACTGGCCACCTGAGTGTTGTCAGTACATGTGGCTACGCCACTGCTTTTCCCACATCATCAACTACTAGACCAAACCGTTGGGTTGCAAGTGATCAGAGTATTTCATGAGAAGGAAACAAAAACTTATTTACATTCACTGCTGAGAATTCTTTTCTTTTTCCTGCCTCTTTAATTGATGTTCCTTTATAAAAGATATAAGTTAGTTGTTTATTATCTTCTGCTGTAATCAATCTTTCTAACCCAACAAGACACCAAAGGCTGCCTGTGAGACTTCCCTGTTCCTTCTTCATCTTTATCTAGGCCAAAACACATTTTGAGTTTCGGCTCAAAGTATGTATTTTTCTTTCCTTTTCTTTCTCTTTCTTGCTTTAATAATTTGTTGGGAATATTAGAATATGCCTGGTGTTTTGATATATGTGGGCGATTAGCTTTATTTAGGAATTTGCCTTTTGGGTTCTCGTGAAACAGTGAATTCGGGATTCTGGATTGTATTATTCTGAGATCTTTCCTTTTTTTTGAGGTTTCTTAGAAAGAAGCTATCCCTTTTCTACATTTCTTGGTTCTCAACTTTTGGAGAAGGGTCATCTTCTTGTTTCTATTTTGTTTAATTGGCCTTTAAATTTGGCCCCTTCGGAGTTCTTCTCAAATTTATCAAGAAAGTGTGTATTTTTGATGCAAATCCTGAAGCAACCTGAACTTGGTTTGAAGTTTATTTTGTCTCTCTTTCTAGACAATTAGCTTATCCTCTTTGCATTTGTTTTTGGAATACAGTTCCTGAAGTGACTACAACTTAAGCTATAGTTTAACTAGCTGCATTTGCTGGGATCTGTTTCTGATTAACTGCAATAAGGTTTAAGGTTGTGGATCTCTCATGCACACACACATCGTGCGCACACACCAAGACAAATGTCTTTGGTCATTGATAGATACATTCCTTTGTTTTTAGTTCTGTTTCACCTTCTTTAATCATTTCCCTGAAGTGTAATACTCTATTTTGACCTCTTTAATTGAATGATGTTGTGCCTTGATCCCCCCCCCTCTCCTCCTTAAACAAATAACAAAACTAAATAAACAAACTTGTGTTTTTTGTTATTCCATTTCTGTTACTATTTAGTGTTTCTTGCACTTCGACTATCATATTATTGCAGGGACTGTTCCTTTTTTTAGTATGCTTTGTCATGCTTTCTTCAGCATTTTGTCTCGTCTTCCCTCCTATTGTTTTCTCTTTTCGAAATGCTTTTACTTGAGCTGAGAGTCTATCGGAGACAACCTCTCTATCATCCAAGGTAGAGGTAAGGACTGCGCAAACACTACCCTCCCTAGATCCCACTTGTGGAATTGACACTGGTATGCTGTTGTTGTTTGTTGTTTACTATCTTCTCTGAAAACACTGATTTCACCATCTGCAAAAAGTATAGAAAAGCTTATTAACCATCAATGCTGAATATTCTATCTTTACCAGCTTCTTTTTGAAGGTTTATTTGTATGAGGTAGAAGGTAAACTACACATTGTCTCTTCTCCAAACCACTTCCCCATCAGAGAAGAATAATGTATTGACTCTTGACCATCTTTTGGGCAGCACCATCTGAAAACAGAATATTATAGTCTTTCCCCATGTGTTTGGAGAAAATTTTGATGTCTTATGTTGTTTTTCATGTATTCACTACATCTGATATATTAATGTGTAAATGCTAGAATTTAATCAATAGTTGTGCTTTTAATTTCTCGTCTTGAAATATGATGGGACACTTGTGTGTTTTAGTAATGGTTTAACTCGTCAATTGACTATGCATAGGTACACATTTTTAGCACTTTTCTGTTTTTTCTTGTCATTTTAGAAGTCCTAGCTGTAGCTTCTGTTCCTGCATAATCCAACTTCAAATATTTATTTGTTTCCCAGGAAGGGGAACATGTAAATTCTCAAGCTGATAAATCTAGCGAAATTCACGATAGCTCTGCAAAAGATCTCCACCAGGTATGCATGTGTACTTCTTGGAGAATGCTTTCTCAAGTTGAATGTTGTTATTCACAAGATACCCTAAAAGGCTATAAATGTTAACTTTTTCCAATATAAAAATTACTTTGATGGGGAACAGGAGAACTTGTCCGAGCAACGTGCTGAACCAGAAGAAGTTGGACATGAGGGAGAAGGTGTTGAGGATCCGAAGGATGCAAATGTTGATAATCAACAATCGGTTCCCCGGAGGTCCAATCAGCATTTCAGGGGTAATCGTGGTGGAGGCCGTCGTGGATACAACAATGGCCGTGGAGGCCGTGGCAGAGGACGGTCTTACTATGATGACCACAACCCATACTATGATCAACCTGGTAATTATTACCCCAGGAATTATCCTAATTATCGGGGAAGGGGTGGTAGGGGTAGCCGTGGTGATGGGAATTATAGCCACTATGCTTCAGGTGATCAAGCTGGAAATGTCCCTGCTTTTTCATGATTGTTTTGGTGAAGCATATGCTATACCTTTTTCGTTGGAAGGTGATAACGCTATTTCCCGGTTAACCTGAAGCACTAAATGTGTCAACTGTTTTGCTTGTGTTAAATCTTACCAGAAGAGCATTAAAAAAAGTGTCAAGTGTAGTGTCTTTTTTGAACTTTACAACTTGTTTGATCAATTTTGAGTCTTCATTGCTAGTTTGATCTCAAGTGAAATTGTATGATAATGTCTTCTATATTCTGAGTGAGTAAAAGCTGCCTGCTGTTATATAACATTCAGAAGGCTGATTTATGCAGATTTGCCTGTTTTAAGGCATCCACCTAGATTTTATCCCTGTTTTTAAACATTGTCCAAATATAGCATTTGGGTAATTATTCTCCCAGACAATGTTAGACTCGGTCTAGTGTTTGCTCATATATTGCTTAACCTTTTTTTTATGACCACGGTGTCTGGGCCAGTTTTCGCACACCTTGACTAATTTCACGAGATACATGCCTCTCACTAGAACCAGGTACAAGGTAACTTTGTCCACTAAGGCTAGGACAGATAGAAAGCATCACTTTAGTGTTTTTTTTGTCTTCGTTGAGTTTTGAACTTGATTGACTACTAGGTCGCATCCTTGGGTCATATATTGCTTAACCTTACCGACAATGCTGTTTAATTTTTCCTATCATGATTTGATGTTTATTCATAAATTTTTAGTTTTTGCTGAAAAGGAATCTTTAGGTCGTGGTCTAATAGATCTAATAGATGTATGTATTGCAAGAAAAATAAAGAGTATTTTGGAATGGAATGGTTGTGCATATATTTGCTTTTGAAATAGTAGTGCCTCAATTGTGCTATTTGGGTAAAATATTAAAATCATATACAAGTATGTGCGATATCGTGTTCTAAATTTTATTTGAGTTTCTTACTTGACGTTTTTGAAAGAATCGAAAATTAATTGAATTATATCAATATCGAAGAAAATCAGGATGATAGGATGATTTTAAATTATAACTTTGATTATTCAAAATAGAATAATTCAAAAAAATTCATTACATAAATTTTATAAAATAATCGATCAAATCGTAACACTCCTTTGCCATGTCTTGACGAGCAACGTCAAAGGAATTAAGACATTTAGCCCACATAAAATGAGAGATGCTATAAATAATAATAATAATAATATATTCAGTATAGTTTGACAAAAAATGAGGTTTCAGTTAACCCACTTTATTTTAATACAATGTGTAATATCTTCGTCAATCTCATCATTACCTTCGATTATAAATCTAAGGTACTTGAAACTTTCTCAAAATGACTTATATATCAATCATCACTTCCACATCTATCTTAAAACTTACACTCTAAATATTCTATTTTAATTATGCTTACCAATATTTGGATATGCAATAATAATTCAGCCTACGAAGATCTTGATAGATGAAAAAAGATTTTGTTTTAAATCGATTTTAAATCATAAATCTCTCATAATTTTCACGCACTTATTAAATCACTATGCCACCCATTTGATGCACTTCAAAATATATTATTCCTTTTTGCTTTTCGATAATCAAGCATAATTATTTATATTTAGTCAATAAAGTGTATCAATTTACTTAAGAAGTCAACTTAATTATATATTATATTTTATAATGGTGTTTGGAATATATATAAAATGGTTAATTATGCTGATAGAGAATAAACCTTCACTTTAAAATTTGAATAGTTTAATAAATTTAAAAGTCATGAATGGTGCATAAAAGTAAAATGTATTAAACATCTTGATATCATATCTTAAAAATAAAGAAACTATGATGATAAATTTTAATGATACCTACTTCATCCTTAATCAGAGGTCACATGTTTGAGTTTTGACTATAAAAAAAATCTTGTTGAAAGTGTAAACCTTAGAATAAACCTTATAGTGAAAGATTCGAATTCAATCAGCACTCCAATACAAACGTCGAAAATGGAATATGAAAAATAAAAAAAATAAAAAACGGATATTTTTTTTTTCCCAAAAGGATGAGACAGGAACAAAAAAGCTGTGGTCGCTAGCCGCATATAATGAACGGTAATTAAAATTCAGCCGCAAAAGTATTTTTTACTGTGGGAGCATCCTACTTTTTATCTTGTCTTGATTATAAAGATCATGTTTAGGTGTTTAATTGTTATTTTTCTTACAAATAAAGAGGAATATTACTTAAAAGAAAATTAGGTAAAATGTTCATTGAGTCAAAATTTCTTACACAAATAACTTAATTATCATTAAATATTACATAAAATGGTCATTCGACCACTTTTAATAACTTCTTCCCTTCCATCCTCCTTCTTCTTCTTCTTCCTTGTTTATGTACTACTTTCCTTCTTCCTTCCTCCTCCTTTCATGTTCAAAGCTCGATTTTAAAATTTGATCTATCGTAAATATGAATTGTTTTGAGTGAATAATATATCAAAAGATTTAAAATATTGATATGAGCTCATATAGAAATTTTGTGACTGTTTAGAGGATGTTTTAGTTGGCTGGGATCGAAAAAAATTGGTCTGCAATGTATATTTTACTGTATCAACAATGTACATAGATGTATATTCATCTTCGATACATAGTTATACATTATTTATACAATAATGATACATTATATATATATGGTCCTAGGATAGAGACATAGGGTTAGAGGGTTTAACTGAACCTGTTTCATCAATAGTTTTTTTTAATATTTCATAAATGGAAAAAAATTACGTTTTATTCTTAACATTAATTACTTATTTCTCAAATTATTTTCAAGATGTAATACTAAACATCAATTAATAGGGATTGTATGATAGATAATCATGTCAATAATTATTTTCTTAATGTATCTGTCAAATCCAAATGTAACAAATAAAAATGAATGGAGAAAGTAATTGTTTGGTTCAAATTAATAATCAAGAAAAAAAAGTATATATTCAAAGAAAAGGATGCTTCATATGGCATATGGGGAACAAATAACAGATAATTGATTTGAAATTTATTCATTTGCTTTAAATTGATTGTTCATACTTCATTAGTTTATATTATTCTGTTTTAAATACATATATCCATTTTCTTCAAAAGTTTCACATATTATAAGCCACAAACATAAAGTAGGAAAATAAAGGTTTTTTTTTTTAATATATAGATTTATAAATGAGATAATTTTTAGCTCGAATTGTGGAGTTACCAAAAAAAAAACATTAGAATAAATAAAAGAAATATTTGTTAATTTAACTATGGTTATAATCTTATTTTGGATAGTTAAAATTTAACATTTAATTTGTAATTATGACACTTGTCTCTTGTTCAAGTTGGAATTTGAGAAAATGGAGAGGAGTCATGATATAATATTGTGTATTACTCATATGTTATAAATGTAGAGGGTGAATTAAGACAGGATTTTTATTTAATGGATTTCAAATCACAATTTTTTTTACTTACTAATTTCGAAGTAGATTATTTGTAGATATTAATTTTTAACACAAATACATAACTTGCACAATTTAGGTTCTGTCGAATTTATTACCACCATAACTTCGCTCTCTGATTGTAAAATTTCTGAAGCTTATAATCTAAATATATTATAACATTTAAATGAATATAAAAAAAATCATTAAGAGTAAAATGAAATTTTCTACATAAAAATTATTTCTAAATTTTAAAATGAGTTATTCTTTTCCAAATTAAACAAATTTAAAAAATATGCTGACATAAATTAAAGCATATGGGATAGGGAATAACTTACCCTTTATGCACTTAAATTCTTAATTTATAATAATAACATACAATCACTTACCCTTTATGCACTTAAATTCATAATTTATAATAATAATAATAATAATAATATCCCTTGGCTCAAAAGAAGTGTAATAAATTATATCTAGGGATGGTGTTATATTCAAAATTCAAAAATCTTTTTTTAAAATTTTTTTATGTCAATTTAAAATCAGATAACAAATTAAAACGGAGGAGTATATAATAGTATTTCTTTTGTGAAATATTCATCACCACAAACATCTTAGTTGTACCTACGAAAAGGACAGAAAGTGGCACACTTCAATTAGATTCTCTCTTCTTTTTTTTTCCTGTTTGGTGTTCGATATTCATATTGGAGTTCGACTAAATTCAAATTTGCGCCAAAAAATTCTACATTAGGGATAAAACGCTTTCTAACAAAGACGATTTCTTATCTAAAGAAACTCGAACCCGAGACCTCTGATTAAAAAATAAAGGAACACTTACCACTCTACTACAAATACATGAACATATTGAGTTGTAAATGAACCACACACTTTCTTGTGGAAATTAAAATTCCATATGTTAACATCATTTGAAGTATAGTTTCCATTTGGCTAGTGAATGTTTCTAGGCATCTTTGTGTTTGTGCACAAGGACAATTACATCATTTAAGAAGAAAACTTTATAGCTACCTCAATGAATCTCGTTATTTCGTTTTCTCATACATGAAAACATTTTATAATCGCGATCAAACTCAAACTCAAAACTTCTAATTAATTACTCTCTCTAGATACTAGTATGAATCAATTTAGATGACATATCTTTTATTAAGGTTGTCTTTATTTAATTAGGTTGTCAACAATTCCTACTTGATTGTGTTTGAATGAATAAGATGAATAACCTAGATACTATGCGAATTATTATATTTATCTTTAATTAAAGTATTTTGTTTCTTTTTAATCATTATTGTGAAGAGGCACACTTCGATAACAATATTGATGTCCAATAATTTTGTAGTAATAGTTGAATTTAACTATTATATCGTCCATCGAGTATAACAAAGCAAATAATAATATTTCTAATTATTTGATGCTAGCCAGGGTGGTAAATTAGCTAGATGTTCCTTTCAACAGTAGAAATTGGTTTCATATCCAATAAATTCGCTTTTTAAAGTCCCATGATCACCTAGGAATAAAAAATTTCATCTTCTCCTACGAAATGGTATCCAACTTTTTAATTAGGCTGAATATATAGATAAACATTTAAATTTGACATTAACTATTAATTGAGTATTTTAACTTACCAAATAATGATCTAACCACTTTAATTTATTTTTACTGTGTCACGTAGATATTCGATACTGACATATTTGAGCATTTTGACGTTTAACGGCTCATTCATGCAATTACTTGTTAACTGAAATGGTATAGATGAGCCAAATTTTTAACGAATAATATAGATGAGCTTTTTCTCAAAGTTCGATGACATATTGAGCCTTTTCCTTTTATAAAAATGATATAATTAATGACATGACCGAATCATAATTGGCCACGTGTAAAATATGATTTTGCTAAACGAAACTGTTTTCATTAACAAATAATGACACAATGAACCTTTTCTCATACGGAAATGGTATAGATGAGCCAAACTTTTAATGGACGACATAAATAAGCCTTTTCTCAAAGTACGATGACATATTTGAGTCTTTTCCCATTTTTCAACTTTGACATGTCACCCACAATTGAAATTTCATGTGAGGTTTACTGGATCGGATGTTCATGATATATGCATGTGGCAAGTTAAAGTGTCTAGATACTCTAGATAATTAGTTGGAAAGTTCAATTAACAACGAAGATGAAATTTGAAAGTCCAAAGTTTAACATTATCAGAGTCAGACTCATGCAGTACGATGTTGGGGCAAACCTTAACGAGGATGTTGAATCCCTAAAGAAGGGCGTTTGTGATGCCCATGATAGAGGACAAGCTGATGAAGGTGGGTTAAAGAGAAAGACCAAAGGCTTCTAGGTCGGGAAGCTTCAGAAAAAGGTATACACATCACACCTTAAGCAAATTTCACATTTAAAAATGAGAGAAAATAAAAGTGCTTATATAAGACAAAACTCAAATTCACATGATATGCACTTTTGAATTTGATGATGGCGTAACCCAATAAGAAGCAAAGCCATTATATTTATTGGGCCAAGGCAGAGAATATGTGCAATGGTTTTTAGGTTGTGACACTTTATAGAGTAACAATCTTTATTATACGATTGGGGACTCATTAGACTAAAGTGGTAATAGTTTGATGAATATTTCCTCATAAATTAACTTTTGGGGTTGAGTTAGGCCCATATATCATATCTTCACATGGTATCAGTGTAACATCTCGCAATTTGAGTTAAATAGGAAGAAGCCTATAATTGGAAATAGTCATTTTTTGGAAATAATTGAAATCTGGAAATTTACTCAAGTTGGAAATAGTTGAGTTTTTGTCAACTTCAAACGGCCATAACTTCTAGCTCAGGATGAGTTAGGAATACTTCTAGGTATTCTTGGAAATCTCTTGAAATAATCTTTCCAACGCCGCCAAGTTTGCGCGATTCTGAGTTCGTATGAGTGAGTTATGCCCTTTGGAAGTTGAGCTGTTCAAATAAGGAAATGTCCAATCCGGATTTTTAAGGGGCATTTTAGTCTTTTCCATACCCTATTATTTTAATTCGTTTTTGGTGAATTAATTAAGGGTCAAAACTGAATTGGTTCAGTTTAGGCAATTGGAGATTCATGCTAGGGTTTTTGGAGAAAGAACGCAAAAGGAGAAGAGGAGAAGGAGTAAGAATCGTCAAGATCTTCAAGAATCGCTTGTGGATTTCGTCGGGGGTGATCCCTACAAGGTATGTGAGGCTTCCATAACGTTGGGTTCGTTCACCCACGTGCCAAACATATTTATTTCAGCATGGATTCGTCCTAAAAGAGTTTGAAAGTTGATGTTCTTGATATATATTCTTGATTTTGATTTTGTTCTTTAATTTGGCTGATATTGGGAAGTTTCTGAGATCCTTACGTCATATTGTAGATTCATTTCGAGTTAGGTTCTTAGGTACATTTGCTGGGTATCTGTATCTAAAAGAAATTTGAGAAAAAGAACCGAGTTTGGGCGAATTGGGGCAGGGAAACGAAGAAGAAATTTCGTCGGTCGAAATTTGGTGGTGGTGGCGTGTCGCGGAGCTGCTTCTCAGTTTTGGGAAATTTCATTTCGCGTCGCGGAGCTGCCACAAAGTGTTCTGTCTCAAAAATCATTTTCAAAACTAAATTTTAAACGTCTCTCCGCGTCGCGGACCCACCCTCAGATTTTGATATTTCGATCTTTTCTCATGTTTAGCTATCTAAAATCATTCATAAACATCATGAGATCTTTCCTATCACAAATTCTAATCCTTGAATTCATAATTCAACTCAAGGAAAGTTAAGAGTCAAGTCAAGAAGTCAAAGAGTTAGGTCAAAAGAAGTTCTTAAAGTTTTCATAAGTCTTTCACAAACGTTTCAACTTTGTTTTAAGACTTAAGTTTCAAGTTAAGCAAAGAGTAAAGATTTGAAGTTCATTTCTTCAAAGAAGTATATGGGAACTAAGTATTCCCAAGAAGTTTGAAAATATTTTCACATTTTGAGAAAGAAAGGGAACATCGATTCCGAGAGAGCTTTTAAGCTAAGTTTTGAGTAATTATCTCAAACCAAAGAAAGAGTTTGTTTTTACAAACAGATGAGCTAAGTATATTTTGGGAGTAGTATTGAGCACCGATATGGGGATGCGAGTTCATATTAACTCAAGTCTTCATAAACCATGCGTAGTAAATGATCATACTTTTTAGATGACTCCTTAAGATGCTTTTAGCATAGACTAGTGGATCCACTAAGTGAGTTAGGTCCTATACCCCCAGCAAGGTATAAGATGGTCCTTGGCAGCATGAGGTAAAGTGTTGTATCACCACTTAGGCTCATAGTGGTAGTTGTCAGTTAGAGAATCTCCCCCAGAAATTATATTATTTTCTTATATGAGTAAAGTTGAGTTTGTTATTGCATTTTATTTAACGAACTAAGATGTTTTCAACTGTTTTATAAGCTTTATATACTGCATGTGCTTTATTGCTTTATATTTGAGTTAAGTTATTCAGAAGTTGAGAAGAGCCAAGGTAAGTGTTTCTTCAGATTTCTTTCAAGCCTATATCTTGTTTTAGCATTCCAACTCGCATACTCGTACATTCAATGTACTGATGCCAGTTGGCTTGCATTTTATTATGATGCAGACGCAGGTAACCAGGATCAACATCCAGTGCTTCGTTGATCCAGTTGAGCACTCAGAGTCTGTTGGTGAGCTTCCTTGCATTCTAGATAACTCCTTTTATTTGCTTTCACTATTAGATAGTTCTTTAGGATGTCGTGGGCCTGTCCCGAAATCTATCTCAGTTGTTTTAAATGATTCATAGATAGTTAGCAGTCAGATGTCATTACATTATCATTTCATATGTTAAGACTTGAGTTGCCATTTCGGCCAAGCTGAATGTTGACTTTTAAACATTCTAAGTTATTTTACTAAGCTATTTGAGTAAGTTCATTTGATCATTGTAAAAATGCTTAGAGTCTTCCGCTGAGTCAGTAAACTAGGCCAAGGGTTCGCTTGAGGCCAACAATGGTCTTCGAGTGCCAGTCCCACCCAGGGTGTAGGCTCGGGGCGTGACAATCAGACCCAGACTTATCTCAATTTGTTGTTCACAGATGTTGGGTCCCCCATTTATAGGTGTTCACGCTCCAGTTGAGGTATGGGCATGTGAGAGAGTGTTAAGAAGTCTCACATCAGTAGATGGATGGAAAATCGATCTCCTTATATGGACTTAGACAAACCTCCCCTCATAAGCTAGCATTTGGGGTTGAGTTAAGCCCAGACACCATATCTTCAGTGTAATAACCCTACATATGAAATATTAGACTATAGCACCAATACCAAAAACCTAAGCAAAATAGCATCAATCTCTCTTTGTATAATGAAATGGTCGACATGATGAACATATTCTATATCTAGTTTAGGTTGTTTTAAAATTTGAAAAAGCAAAACAGTGTTGTACATTAACAACCAATATAAAAAGGGTCCAATCAAAACTCTTAATTCCAACATCAAGCCAAAGAAATCTTTCAAAAACTAAGAAAAAACAAAAACCTTTTACTCAAGAAAATTAAAAGAAAAATGGGTGCTAACTACTCAGTTACATTGCATGAAGCTCATAATATGCCAATCACACCACAACTCAAGAGGTCTCAAGTCATTGCTTTCCACTCTTCAACAAAATGGAAGCTCCATTTTGATTCTTTGAAAAATACAAACAAATTGGTAACCGTTTTAAACTATCTTTCTATTTTAACCTGGTTGATTGTAAATAGTTGATAAGCTAATAATTAGTTACGCATTTAGATGAAAGTGTTGAAACTGTTAATAAACACTTGATGATGTGTTTGGTAAAACATGTTGATAAGTTGTTATTTTGTAAGAATGACTAAAACATCCTTTAAAATTTGCAATAAGTTAGAAAATTAAAGTATCCGTGTAAGATACTTTGGGAATCTTAAAAATATAAAAGGATAAAAATATTTGGTCAAACTAAATGTGCTTATATTATAAGCTGAAAAGTCATAAGTTGAGAATGATCAATTTATGGATTTTGACTTATAAGGTGTTTACCAAACACGTAAACAAACTAAAAAGTACTTATAAACCAGTTTGATTAGCTTATAAACTTAGCCTAACACCGTCGTAATAGATAATCTACCTTCTAATCATTGGATATTTTTGCTCTGTTGTTACTAGGTTGTTATTGACTTCACAGATACATGGTGTGGTCCTTGCAAATACGTGGAACCAATTCTTAATGACTTTGCAGCTAAATATATTGATGTTGAGTTTGTCAAGATTGATGTTGATGAATTGGATGTATGAATTACTTACCATCACATTCCTTTTCTAAATTTTTTTTCATACTATCCAGTTGAATTCTCATATGGTTATTCAACTAATAGTTATTATATCAGAACGTCACTTTTTTTATTGACAAAAATTGGAATCAAGAAAGAAAGGTAACATTCTGAGATAATAACTATTAGTTGAGTGTCCATCTTAGAAATCAATCCCATTGTTGTCTGATGTCTCGATTAATACTAATTTCTCAAACCTTGGTTGAGTCGTTAACAAGACGTAGCTCAGGAATATGGATTCAAGCGATGCCAACGTTCGTGTTGATAAAGAAAGGGAAAGTTGTTGACAAGATTGTTGGAGCAGATAAAGATGGACTAAAGATGAAAATTGAGAAACACAAAGCTATGTTCATATAAGCAAATTAAACTAAAGTGTGCAACAAATGTTTGAGCAGAGTTTGCTGGAAGGACACTTCCCTTGTAGAATAAAAATTCATATCTTTATCACATTTTGATTGAAATAACTTAGCTTATGTAACTCATCTCTAGTATTATTGTAAACTTCATTAAAGAGGCTGATTAAAGCACTAATGTTTCACATTTACTTGGTTTGATCAAGTGTACTAATTTTAAGTTTTATGTACTTGTGTCTTTTTCCAAATCCAACATCCTATAGTCATATAGGTGTGAATGTAGAATTTGAACTTTATGGGTTCGACATACCACTAAACCTACTAATCATTTCCATTATTGGGCTTGAAATTTAATTTATATATATAGTAGTTTTCTTAACACACAGAAGGTTTGAGCCAAAACTATCGAATTCACCTAAACTTTTAACTCATACTTCATCCGCTTCAGTTTATTTGTTTGGTTTTGATTTGACACGAAATTTTAAAAAAATAAAGATATGTGGATGTACCAGAATGTTATTTAATCCGACGGTTTTAAATATGTCACGTGAAAAGATATGTGAAAATACTTTTAAATATGTCGTATCCTTCAAATATCTTAGTATCCATTTTACTGCATCCTAGTAGTATTCCTTTTTAGGATCAAAAAGAAATTTGCCAACAGTATCATCGACATGAGAAATATCTAGTCTAGTGTAAATCATAACATACATCAAACTACCAACTGCAAAGGAGTAGGGAATACAACATTTGTTTGATAAAGCTCTCTTAGCTTTCGTTAGTTCACTAACTCATATGTGACATGTCCTAGCCACGACCTATTTGACAGTAATGAAGATTTTTATTTGTGAAAACAAAGAGATTTAATGGAGGAGATCTTAGAAATGAAGATTCAACATGTTAAAAATTATGTGAAGAGGTGCAACAAACTTATTATCTAAGGGGGAGAATTGTAGGGTGTATGCTTTGATTTTCTTATCATAATTGAGTTTTTCCTTCTTTCTAAAAGTAAAACACACTTTTTTCATATTAGTCTAATCATTTCTATTGTAGGAAAAAGTTTTTGAATCTATGAATTGAGGATCATTCTTTCTCACTTGGTAGCATTCATAATGTAGTCATGAGTGCTTGTTTAGGAAGTTAATTTGTGAGACACAAGTGTTACACTGCCACTTGTGTTAACCTCTTTTTATTCAGAGTGAATTTTGTAAGGTTAATTCTCTCGACATTTTGTATTTTATTTCATATAGTGAATTTCTCATCTCCTCTCGTGTTGATGTAGGTCAATTGATCGAAGCACATTAAAGTATTGTGTCTCTCTTGTTGTCTAATTTATCATCTTTCAATAATTACTTTACTAGCTTCAGCATGATACTTGATTATTATCAGTCCTTACGACATGAATCATTAATTTGGATGAACTTTAAACGACAAACCCACAAGTCAAATAGAGGTAAAAGAGAAACCACAAACCATCAACTTTGAGTTCAATTAAATACTAATTAAAAAATGATTTACATGATGTTTTTCATTGTAAGAATATTGTATTTGTTATACCTAAAGGACCACAATGGGAACAGATGTTAACAAAGTGGCAGACTTAACTTTATTCACCAAAATTTGTTCCTTGACAATTGAATTGCACACTATTTTCATTGCAAAATTCTCTCATGAATGTCTTCTAGATGCTTTTGTGTTTTGTGCACAGGTACAATTACATATTCTAACAAGATAACTTTAAAATTACCCCACTGGATTCATTTATCATATGCTATTAATCTTTTTCTCATGCATGATAATAGTATGAGTCTAAATTCTGAACTTCTAATTATGAAAATATATATTATATATTGAATGGTATGAATCACTTTATATCTAACCGTTTAAATCGTTAAAAATACATTCTTTTATTTATTTAGGTCTTCAATATTTCTTAGCTTGTGTTAAATGACGAATTTTGAATTTTAAATTTATGAATTCTTTTTACTATTGTTCCGAATTCACGATACACATCTAATTGTTCAATCAAAACACAATTTGGAGCTTGGTTTCTTGAGGTGGTACCATTTACTGAAACAATGTCAAAACATCAAATTTTCTAAACCAAATAAGCGAATTAATAATAGAATGTGTTTCGAACCTATTGGAATCATTAAATCACCAATTTAAGATCGTTTTGACCAAATGCTTATCTTGGTCAACTCAAAATTTTCAAATGAACTAAAAATCCAACCAAACCACTCCCAAGCCTCTCAAGACCCCTGCAAAACATTTGATGATGTCATAAATGTTGGGTATTTGCCCTGAGTTTTTTAACCATAAATAAGTTTTTCTTTTTTCTAAAAGGAAAACATAAAGTCTTCATACTTGGCTAGTCCTTTTCTTAAAGGAAATCGTTTATGACTCTATAAATAGAGACTCGTTCCTTCTAACTTAATCAACATTCACAATGTAGTCCTAGGGGTTTTGAGAGTTTTGTTTAGGGGAGAATTTGTGGGACACAAGTTATCACTTGTGTGAACCTCTTTCTATTCCGAGTGAATTGTGTGAGGTTACTTCTCTCGATATTTTGTACTCTCATCATATTTATATAACGAATTGCTCATCTCCTCTTGTGGACATCGGTCGATTGACCGAACCACGTTGAATCTTTGTATCTTTTAGCTTATTTCTCGTTTGTCTTCTTACTGATGGTTTTTGAGGTCTGCTTTGTTAGCTTCCGCACCACACCTAATTATTTCTGTCCTAACAATAAATTGCCCTGCATTAGAAATATTGGACCAAACCCAATACCAAAAGCCAAAGCAAATTAGCATCAAATCTGTCTTTGTATAATAATGGTCTACATAATTGAGGAACATTATTCTGTTGTTTATACATTTGAAAAAGCAACACAGTTTAGTACATCAGCAACCAATATAAAAAGGGTCCAAACAAAACTCTGAATTCCAACATCAAGCCAAAGAAAATCCATCAAAAACCATAAGTTGAAGAGCAAAAATCTTTTACTCCAACAAAAACTAAAAGAAAAAAATGGGTGCTAACTACTCAACTACTTTGCATGAAGCTCATAATATGCCAACCACACCACAATTCAAGAAGTCTCAACTCATTGCTTTCCACTCTTCAACAAAATGGAAGCTCCATTTTGATTCTTTGAAAGATACAAACAAATTGGTAACCATTTTGCACAAGAACTAATTCTCTAATGATATTGTGTATGGTTTTTAACTTAGAGTTTAAGTTATCTATATCATCAGTATAAGAAATTTTTACCCCATCAGGTCACCTTTACCTGTTGTAGCAAGATTACAAACCCCACATTATAAGGAAACTTACATGTAGATATCTTTAGATGATCT
>JAJOOR010002378.1:0-36007 GCA_036250505.1 Solanum acaule | reverse complement strand
GCGCTTACTTGAGACAGCAATGTTAATCATGTTTAAGTAAGTGACATGGTTGTGCTTGTAGCCCCGTTGTTGGCCTGTCCACCGGAAGATATCGAGGGAAAGGTCCGGGTCGGTTTGGGCTTTCAAGGCTTCGTTTACATCAGCTGGTGTGAACCCGGGTTTGAGATTGTTGATCCATGATTCGAACTGTTTCTCTAATGGAGTTTGAGTTCGGGTCCGAGGGATAGGGACTGGGAGTTCATCGGAGAACGGCAGCGGAGATGTTAGGGTTTTGGGGTGGTGATCGGCGGAGGAGGAGCTGGATATACGGCGGAGAGACAGTGAAGAGAAGAGAAAGGAGATGACCGGACGGCGCACGGTCGCCTGCATTTTCGGTATCGGAGAGAAGAAGCAAGGGTGTGTTTGGTTGAGTTGCTGTGATTCGTACTTTGGGTCATTCATACATTGGGCGTGGGCCTAAGACAATTAACTTATATGGGCCGAGAAGCTATGTTAGGCCCATATTTTCCGCTAAGCAGTCCTTTTAATAGCCCAACTATCGGGCTAAGTTAGTCGCATGCGATCGGTTCGGTTCGGTTTATGTAGAAAAAATATATATAAAATAACAAACTATTAATTAAAATTAAATATTATAACCACAATTTCATTTAATGCTAATCCGTAGCAAACACTTGTCATTCTCCTCTCTCTCCAAAAATCTCGTTCGCCACTCTCCTTAATGTATAAATTCTGTTTGTGTATGTACAAAGCGAGAGAAAACTGTATATACAAATACAAATATATATATATTTTAGTCTTATACACTTGTAATTATACAAATACAAATTTTCCCCTACCAGTTCTCTTTTGTCTTTCTCTCTTTCTCGCTTTATACAATGTATAATTTGTGTTTGTATAAAGCGAGAGAGAGAGAGATTTGATATGCAAATGTTTTATTTCAATTCAATTGTATACAAATTCAAATTTTATGCAGATATATAAACACAATCATTGACACATATACATAGTAACTACATATATATAATTATCTAACCGATATACATATACAATCGATGTACTTTTATACAAACGAGATGCCTGCCTGCGATTTATACAAATCTGATGCTCCATAGCAAACATAAAATTTGTTATGAAGCGCAATCATGCAAACTATAATTATAGCATACAGATATGATTTTTATGTTTTCTAAATCTAAATTTTACTCTTTATGTATTATTAGTTTAGTTTATCGGTTTTTGGCTTTCAAATACATTAAATCAATAAGATATTTTTTATCGGTTTTGGTACTTAACGTTTCAATTTTTTATTTAACCAATAATACTTATAAAACAAATAAACGACTCCTCCAACAATTTAACGCGGTAAAACAATAATGTAATTTTACAAATGCTCCTAAAATAAAACATTAATACTCAACTAACATGAAAAAACTATATAAGTGTAACACAAAGAGAAATTAAGAGGAATATGGTTTTTAGTTTAGATTTTGACGTTTTGTATAATAAGAAGTTGTGAACTCAAAGTCACTGTGAAATGTGAATTGAAGGCTAGAGGGAAAAGACACTAACCAACAAGGTACTAAGATTGATATTTAAATTTATGTATGGATAAAGCTGTAAAGTATTACAGTCTTAATGGGTATTAAAAATCCAAAATCGAATCGATATCGATAATTTTCTTTTTTAATAAAATCATTAAAAAGTTGTTAACTCAATAGAAATAAATCAATAGCGCTTTTTTTCAATTCGATTTATCGGTCGGTTTAATTCTTACACACCTCTAGGCTAAGTGCATAAATATCCGCTTTGGGAGTCATCATTTAACTTGTATTCCTCCCGTGTTAATTTATGTGATATAGTTTAGGAATAATTATGCAGAACCCATAAATTTTGAGAAAATGGCCAAAAGCCCCCCCAAGCTATTACCGAATTCTCAACTACACACTTATTCTTCACGGGAGTCCTATCACCCCCCTGAACCTTTTAAAAGTGAAATATCTAGCCCCCTACAAACTCACGCCCAGATTCGTATTAGGTAGTAATCAACACGCGTTGCCACGTAATATTACCCCTTTTTTATATAAAAAAAATTAATTATTCTTTTATATTTTACTTTTTTATATATATATTTTTTCATCTTCTCCTTTTCTCTTTCTTTTCCATTCTTCCATTTATTTTTCTTTGAAGCTTCTGCAGATTTGACGATCAGGATGCCATGACTATCACATCTTCGATCTTGTTCTCTAAGGCTAGAGACAGATGAAAAACTTTGTCATTGATTAATGTTTACAACAATTTCAATAAATGGGTTTTCTTCATTAAAGGGTCTATCACCCAATGATAAATTCTTCTCCATTAATTGAATATATTTCTTAGTGAACTCCTCCATTAATGACTAGTCTAAAGTTCGATTCTTCTAACTTTCAATTTTGATTTACCAACAAATTTTCAAAGTGATGAAAAGTGGAGATATGATGAAAAGTATGTGATTTGAAGTTATGAATTGGCTTAGTTATGAAAAGTTGATGAACAACGAATTTATGAATGATTTTGAGCTTCTTGAATCGATTAGGCAACATTTACTTGAAGATTGGGATTCCCTTGTGACAACAGTGCTAAAGCCGTCCGTTAAAATTGAGCCGGAAGTGATTGTTAGTTCACTGGAGATATACAATTTCACCGGATTTACAGCGACGGCGGAGGTGAAATTGGAAGTGAAAGTGAATATGGCGGCGGTTACCCTGCTGGTCGAGGTGAGCCCGCCTTTGTCTATGGATCTTATGAACATTGAAGGGAAAAGATAAAGAAGGTAAAAGAAATAAATGGAAACATAATTTTTATTTTTTTTATAAATAAAATATTAATATGAAATAAATTAAATATTTATAAAGTTAATATTTTAATCATCTTTTTATCTCTCACTCTCCCAAAGAGAGTGAACTACACCTTCTTTGCCACATCAGCATTTAGGGAGCAAATAATTACACTTTAAAATAGTCTAAGGGGATAATAGAACTCCCGTAAAATATGAGTGTGTAGTTGGGAATCCGGCTATAGATTGGGGGGTCTTTTGGCCATTTTCTCCATAAATTTTACTAACCATCTATTGAGCCTAAAATTATACTAATTATTATGAAAAAATAGCCGTTCTGAAAAAGTATTTACCAAAAAATGGTTAAATGTCATCTTTTTCTTTTTCTTTAAAATTCAATAAACCACAAACGTAAATCGTTTCGAATAAATTATATATCAGGAGACTCGAAATATCGAGAAGTTTCATAACTAAAAATTGAGACTATTAAATGAGATTTTCAGTTGGTCGAGATTAAATAGTCAGGTACACTTCAGGTATAGTTAAGCTATATTCATTTTTTCAAGTATCATAATGAATAATCAATGTATAACTTATGTATGGGTAAACTAGATTCAATTTTTTGAATATATCATAATATATAGTCAATATATACTTCTATGACTTTTGATTATTTTATATAAATAAAAATATGACTATATTTATTATAAACTAATAATTACTTTATTACATATATTTGAAACTATCCGAAGGAATATTCTTTCTCAACTTCAAATTATACTCATTTCCGCGAGCCCAAGCTTCAAGCCCAAGTCAAATTCCATGAGAAGACTAGTTCTTTCATCCGAAATCGCGTGGTCGGGTGAAATGTGAAATACCGATTACATTCCTATTTTTCCTGAGAATTACAATCAGTACCTGTTCACATAATGGCAGAGGTTCGTAATTTTACGAACAATTATAGGGCAAAGTTGTCACAAAATAACCGACAATGGATAAGTTTGAAAATAACAAATAGGCAGAAGGGCTTTTATGTAAACATACTTGAAGAGGACCACTCCTTTTCCCCACCACCAAGCATCTTTTCCATTTTTTAATTTTTATTTTTAATTTCTCTTGTTTATCTTAAAAAAAACTATTTTAATATTTTAATTACTTTTTATATGTTTCCAAAATATATTTTGGTTTCTTCTACAACGCTTCTTCTTATGATGATTTTGCTGTTACATTATCGATCGGTACAATTATCTTCTCTCTAGAAATCTTCCTTTATCTCGATCTTTCTCTCTCTAGATGTTTGAAGTTTCACTGTTTCTACAGCATTAAGCGGTGAGTTTGATTTTTTCTTCTTCAATTTCTGTGTTTTTTTCTATTATATCGTGCTTATTATATGTTTTTTCTGGTGGTCGGAGAATTTACTTCTGTTGTGTTGATCGGAAAATTATGAATAAATTCAATTGCATTATTCTCTGTAGCTTTAAATTCAATTTCTACATTTTTTGCTGTATTTTTTGGTTTATAATATGAAGTGACTTGACTGCTTTCGGTGTTGATTTGAATTGGCACTAGAAGAGGTACTGTAAAATCTGCATCTGTTTTTTTTTTGTGTTCAAAATTGCTGTTTGATTTTATCTACTATAAACATCCAGTGTTTTTAAATATTTTGTTTATTACATGTTTTTCACGAGTAGTTTTGAGTTTTGACATGTAATATGATTTGTACTTATGGTGGATTGTTTTTAATTTGTAATTCTCCTTTGAGCACTTCTGTTTGTTGACAGTCGGCACAAATATGAAGAAAATAAAACCAGAGACCTCTCAAAATAATTGAAGCTGAATCAGTTTACTATTTAGCTGTTGATGTCATATAGAAATCATTGTTACGACAAGAAAAGGTGAAGCTAATTGCTACATATGTTCATGGATATTGCTAAATCCAAGAGGTGAATCCTGTCTTTGAATGTTCCAGTTCTATATCATCATAATAGTAGGCATGGATAACCCTCAGGGGTTGGCCTGCTGGCAATTGACTTGAGCCTTGGGGTTTGCTCCCTTTCAAGGTCTCAAGTTCGAAACCCACTAGGTGCAAACAATTTCTGAGGGCCATCGGACTGGGTAAAACCTGAATTAACCGTGGTGCACTTGCGGGAAACTCCTTGCCGAGGGCCTGTGCACCCCGGGATTAGTTGGGGCTCAAAGAGACTCGGACACCCGGTGCAAATCAAAAAAAAAAAATAGTAGGCATGGATGAGCTGATCAGAGTAGTTATTTCTCGCTTGATGTCCCAAAGATCCTATAGAAGGCGAGCCCCCGTAGTGTTTAGAATACTGGAATAGATCTCGGTGGGCTAGGTAACACAATAGAACTCTTCCACAGAATAGCAGCCTGCATATGCTATTCACTATTTTTGTAGCATCTTTTTTATCTCATCTCGTCTCTCCTTTCTCTCTGTGATTGTTTGATACATATTCTGCTTTTTATGTTTTTTTGGTTTATATTTTTAATCCAGATTCTTGAATCCTTTAAAGCACTGAAGGTAGCATGCGTTATTCATGTTCTACAGCTGTCTCTTACTTCTCTGTAACTTCTTGACAGAGAAAACATAACTGAAGCTCATGGAAAAGAGGCATGTTCATGGTTTGATATTTTGTTGGCTTACTTTATCCAAGATATAGCAAGTATTTGACAGAAACCAGTGGCTGCCTTTTAGATGATAACTACTGATTGCAGCTCGTGAAGGCTGCATTTAAGCATGTTGATAGTCTTTCAATTGATTTTCAATTTCTTTTGTGATGAGAGGTGGATTTTTTACCATTTACCGTATCGTATGCTGCACATAAAAAGTGATATATGTCAACAATCACGTGAAGATCACTGTTTCTACAGTGTAGAAACCTCTATCAGGAGGTTAGAGGTCCATTGAAAAAGTGTTGGTCCTCCAGTCATTGTAATCTTAAAATGGAAAGGTAATTCATGTTCACACTCTATTTGGATATTAAGAGGTGATTTTCCTTTTGATGACCCAATAGTTTTGTACTTTGTTCTGTGGGACATTATAATTCCAGATATAGAATATTGAAGGAGCTTGGAGATGGAACGTGTGGTAATGTATATAAGGCCATTAATACAGAAACATCTGAAATTGTAAGTGATCGTCTTTGTTTATGTATTTATTATGTTTTATATATCCACACATGTTTTTCATATTTTCTCATTTATTAGTTGATATAAGGAGACGTACCATAATCATATATGCAAAATCTAAGACTTGAGTAGGAAGTTTGTGTCTGGCAGCACTAAAAGAGATTTTGATCTGTGCATGTTTGAAGAGTTGCACGTCTAAATTAATAAAATCCTATTCTTATTACTTGTAAGTACCAGTACATTTGGATTTGCTCCTTGGTTTCCTTTGTAATGGCAAGTTATTGGTGCATCTTTCACACAACAGTACTAACATGTGCCAAATCTCAGGTAGAGTCTGCCTAACCAGAAGGGCCTTAGTACCATACATAATAATTTGTGAGAGCCATGTTAAAGTTCCATTCCACTTATAGTCAAGTCATCAGATTAGTTTTAATCATGCCTATGCTATTTCCAAAAATGAAGAATAATAAAATTTGACCTTTTCACTTTCTTCTTTGTTCGCCTTGGAGTGAGTTGACGGAGAGGCTTATGTTGATTGTTTCTCTGTGCTCGTACATCTCACAGGATGTTGATTCCTCTCAAAGATTGTAACTTATAGTTTCGTTTCATGTATTGTAGGTTGCAGTAAAGAAAATGAAGAGGAAGTTCTATTTTTGGGAAGAATGCATTAATCTACGTGAAATAAAGGTGTGTAGGTTTCCTCTTATTTGATCTCATATTGATGGTTTGAAGGGAGTATTTAAACATATCTATTCAGAAAAATTACCGTGTTAGAAAAGAGTTTCTTGTACATATTTATATATTCTTGGTGCAAGCTAAGCTTTTCAATCTTTCTCTGCGCAGTCCCTCCGTAAATTGAATCATCCTAACATCATCAAACTGAAAGAGATTGTCAGGGAAAACAATGAGCTTTTCTTCATACTTGAGTACATGGTATCAGTTTAAGACTTTTGTCTAGATTTTTGTGTTGCACCTTTCTCATTGTCTGTGCTGCAGAATCTTTCGTTCTGATAACATAATGTACATTTATGTAACTCTGGCCATTAGTGCTTTTAGTTTCGGAATATCGAAATTCTATGTCAACGTGAACCTCTAAACTGTCTCCTTATTGATTCTCTAGGAACGTAACTTGTACCAACTAATGAAAGATCGGCAAAGACCTTTCCTAGAGGAAGAGATTCGAGGATTGATGTCTCAGGTGTTGCAAGGACTTGCCCATATGCATAAAAATGGTTACTTTCATCGGGACTTGAAACCTGGTATTGAAATGTCATGTGGTCTATTTACTATCTTTATTTATGGAAGTGGGAAACTAAAGTTACACTTGTTCTGGCTCAGAGAATTTACTGGTGACGAATGACGTAATTAAAATTGCTGACTTTGGGTTGGCTCGTGAAGTGTCTTCATTACCTCCTTTCACCGACTATGTTTCAACTCGTTGGTGAGTTGTCTTCTCTAGTTTGGTGCATCCTTTGTTTCCAAGTGCTTGCAAAAGTTTTGCCTCTGATGTAAGGATGTTCTAATGTCTTTAAAAGGTACCGAGCACCAGAAGTTTTGTTGCAATCTTCATCATACACACCTGCTATCGGTATGCACTGTCAGTACATTCTTGCAATTTCAGAAGCTTCCTGTGTGGCACACTGGATCATTACACCAATAGGTTTCAGTATGTTTAGAAACTCAAGCTAGCATCCAGAAATTTTGTTCTTGAATCTTGACGGCTGTTGCAGCTAGTTTGTTACTTGTCCTTATATACTTGTAAATCTAAGTATATTGCGCAGCAGTATATTTCGTGTTTGTTGATATTTTACGGTGTATAAACAGTCTTTCTTTAAACGTTTTTTGTTGATTTTGATGGTAAGCACGTTGTGTGACCTGCCATGGCTCTTTGAAGGTAATATAACCTTCAATGGGTTCAATGAAGGTTGTGTAAAAGAAAATAGGAGAGTGCCAGGAAATCCTGTGGACCAAGTTCACCATGCCTAACACAGGCCCATCAAAGCCTTGACTTTAAAATGCTGGCTTGATTCAATAGTAGAACTGGAATATGAGACATTTGCTGGTGTTCTCCTAGTAGAAACTAAGAATTTCCTCAGTTTTTTTTCCATGTTTGTCTAGCATGATTTTAGATGAATGTACAAAAAAACTTGGGTTAGTTTTCTAGAACATTGTTGACCGGTGACTTGGCTCCCTTTTCAATTCTTGAAGTTATCTTATGTCTATTCACTACTTCACATTCTTGGGTTTTTCAATCTCTTTTCCTTGTATTTTTTTAGATTGCTTGGTTTTGGAATTTTAATGGTCATTCTATGATCTATCCAAAAACATACATCTCTTTGAACTGCTCTTCTTTTGAAGTTCTCAAACATTCTTAAGTTTGACGGCCTTACATTAGAAATTGTTCAATGCGTGGAAAGAACTCTTGGATAAAATTTCATGTTTGTTTTTGTTGGTTAATTGTTCTTTTTCTTGACTCATGAGAATAAGGTCTGTACACAGATATGTGGGCAGTTGGTGCGGTACTTGCTGAGCTTTTCACTCTTTGCCCAATATTCCCCGGTGAAAGGTGATTTCATATCCCATATTGTCTTACACAAAAATGATGTCTTAGCTTCTTTATTTTGGAGCCTAGACTGCTTTGACCTCAAATGTAACCGACAATTAGGTGATGTAGTTAGTTCCAAGAGCTTGTGGGAGCATATTGTTCAAATATTATGGGTAATTGGAACTTGATTCGTATCATTTGGAGAACTATTTCCTTAAAGAGTAATCTTCCCTTTTTCTTTGACCAGTGAAATTGATCAGTTGTATAAGATATGCTGTGTTCTTGGACCGCCAGATTGGACTAGCTTCCCAGAACTGAGAAGTGCTTCACGGTTGTTTGATATAAGTTGTTTTGATGTAAGTCCAGATGAACTTCTTGCTAATTTCCAGCCAGTTTCTTTTGACCTTTATCACAGACATGTGAATGATCACGTATTCAAATCATTTTTTCTTCTTTTTTTTTTGTTCCTGATAGATTACACCAGCCAATCTGTCTGATATCATTCCAAATGCTAGCTTGGAAGCTATTGATTTGATCAAGGTATTCCTACTAGTTGCTTCTTTACATTGCTGGCATATTTTATGCACGAAATACAAAGTGGTTCTTTACTGATCTATCCCTCCCTTCATGACATAGCAACTCTGCTCGTGGGACCCATTGAGAAGACCAACTGCTGACCAATGCTTACAGCACCCATTTTTTCATGTAAGCCATTTTATGTTATTTGCCATTTGCTTCAGATTTTTACTGTAATTGGCATCCTTCCATGGAGATTAAAATAACCTGCCACTTGCTAATGATTAGGTTGATATGTCAATTCCTCGTCCTCTAGGGGATCCACTGCAGATGAATTTAAGTAGTGTTGGTGAGAACTCGTAAAATACTTTTAGCATCTGTCACTGTACACTTTTAGTTCATGAAGCTATCCTGTTGTGCAGGACCTGAGCCTAATCTTGAGTTGAACCTGTGGGATTTTGGGACAGAAAAAGATGACTGCTATCTTGGTTTGACTTTGGCTGTGAACCCAACTCCCTCTTGCCTAGGTATGAACTTTTAAGATTTTAATTATTTCAGGTTTATTTCTGTACTGTCTGGCTCAATTTGTTGCAATAATTATAATTTGATCATGTATATTCTGGCTTTTGTAATAACTGACATCTTTGTCATTGACTCATTGTGTCTTCCTCTATCTTGTTTCTTAGAAGCAATACCTGCACTGCTTTTGTCCACTAAAAAAGGAAATATATATTCTTGATATGGTGGTAATCCAAGTTTAAAAACGTCTCAAATTTGCCCAGGGAAACATATTTCTAAAAACAGCATCCCTGGCTCTTATATCATATAAAACACCCTTAAAGCAAAAAACCATCTTTGTGATAGTATCATTCTTTAAGAGCATGAAGACTGACATCCTTGCTTAGTATATGTCTTGCCTTAATTTTTCAAGTTTTTGTTTTATTGTTGTATTCTCTCTTTTCCAGTTGCATCTTCCTAAAACAATTTACCATAAACCTCATCATGTAGATTTATTTCCTGCAAAGATGGCAAGTAAAAGTCAAGGTGCAGGAACGGTGAGTGTCTTAATTTTTTTAATTTTTTTTAATACTTGGGTCACTGTTTTCAGGGATTTCTTTCCATAAGACTCCTGATTTTGATATATTCTTCTAAAAGGTTTTTAACAACATTGGCAGGATATGTTCTGCCCTGGTTTCCAAGATCACTCACAACACTCAGGTAGCTCATATACTTTTCCTCCTAGTGTAATATATTGTTGTTGTAAAGAAATGAATCTTGGGCCTAACTCAACCCAAAAGATAGCTTATATGGGGAGGATTGTCCAAGTTCATATAAGGAGTCCAACTTCTCCTCATCCCACCAATGTGGGACTTAACAATTGTGTTAACCATTCTGCAATTTTATACAACCTTCTTTTTTCTTTTTGTTATGGGTGGGTGGTTCTGTAATAGTATAATTGCCTTGTGTTAAGACTCTTGAATGAAACCTAGAATGCTGAAAGGTTTGTCAGCATATTATGGTTCTTTCTGGGTATTTAATGTAGTTGGTTGAAATCTTTACCTTCTATACTATTTTACTTAGAGATGTCATGGCTGTATTGATTTCTTCTTTTCAGTTTTCTGGTCATTGTTTCCTACTGATCACCATCAAATATCTACTCCGGTGGACTCCTCATTGTCATTATCATTCAGGTCAGTATCCATTTATCGAATTTTGCTTCTGTTAATGGCATACGTTTTGGTGGGTTTTTGAGTAATGTATTATTCCCCTGTTGAGAAGAGAAATGGAATCATCCCGCTACCCAGTTTTGGTGGGTTGTTGAGTGATGTATTACCCCTACGGAGAACAGAAATGGAATCATCTTGCTACCCAGTTTCCTTAACAAATTTCTGTTCAATATCATTTCTCATAACTTAGTCTTCCAACTCTCCACTACCCCTGCTAAACAGACAGCATCAGATACATGTCCTCGGGAAAACCAATAAGACCCAATAGTATCACAACTTGCATGTCAGTACTGGGGAATGCAAGGGTGGGTCTGGCTCTATTGATCAGAAATATTATCTTTTTTTTTTTGTTTTGTTGCATGGAACAATTAATTGAAGCTACTTGTAGGAAACATGAAACTAAAGTTGTCCCTTTATTTTGTCTGCAGCACGATTCCACACTCAACTATTGGAGCTCCACAATCAACTAGTTTTGGCATGACATCTCTGCAGACTAACTTCTTGGAGCGCCCCTTTCTGGCTATGTCGTCATCCTTTCAGCAGGGACGTTGCCTTTGAGCTCCTGATTCAACTCTCTAGTTGGACTAAATAAGCAATTATACTAGTATTTAGTTGTAATCTGTAAATGTAGTTGACAGCACAATTAAAGTGTATTTACTAGATTTTTTTCATAATTCTCAGAAGATTCTCTTCTAAAGATGTAGAGTGACCCACACCGCTTTTAGGCGGTGTAGTTGGTGTCCTTGTGGGAACAATCGTATAGAAGATGACTGAAGTATACTGTTGTAATTATTAAACCATCATAAACGTGGAGAAAGATACAACTCTAGTTCTTTATTTAGTGTTTTTTTTCTTTGTTGGTTGGATGAGCTGATTGCCTGGCCTTTTGGGGCCACAAAAGATTTGCTAGCTACTCTTGAAGAACATCACTTCTTGAAAAGTTTGATGTCCAATTTCCCCTTGAGGTAGGGACATAATCACATAATGAAATTTTGAATTTGTACTTTGGGAATTAATAGTTCAAATTCAGAGTTGTCAGCCAAGGACCAGAAGAGAAAATTGAAAATGACAAAAATGGTCTCTTATGTCTGTTGAGTTTAAATAGTCCACAAAGTATAATCTGAACATTTTGGTCCTTTTAAGTTTGTCCACACTTTTGATCTACGACGAATATATAAAAAATTATTTGTGGGAATTCACATTTGGAGGTATAATTAATATAGTTTATGCTATTCATGGTCTGTTTCTAGAGTTTGAGATCTTACTTTTTTATATGCAATATTAATATAGTTTCTGTTATTTATGGTCTATTTCTAGAGTTCGAAATTTAACTTTTTTATATGCAATTTTTGGTATGTTTGTTTTTTAGTGTCTACTGCAATTCTTTGTGTTGTAGATTGTAAGATGTAGTAAGACTTTTCTGGTGTTCTATGGTTTAACATTTTTGTTCACAGTTATCATAAAATTTAAGATAATTTTTTAAAAATATTTAAAGTGCTCATTTTTGTCAAACTCAAATCATCTTCGACCCACCTCTATTTTACTCTTCATTCTCTATATTTGGAGAGTAAAATAGAGAATGGACACTCCAACCCATCTCTATATCACTCTCTATTCTTCAAATTTGGAGAACTACTATTCACACTCTCTATTTCACTTTTTGACTATTTGATTATTATTTCTATCACTTTCTAATTAACATATTATTTCACATATAATGTCATTAATTAAATATCTAATATTCATATTTCTTTTTAAATGTAATATAATATTTTAAAAAATATATTATTTAATATATACTACTTCCATCTGAACTAATAGTATTTTAATTTTTTCTAATTTTCGTCGATAACATAATTTGATTTTATTATTAATTTTCACTATATATAAAGAAGACACAAAATTTAAATGATAATATGAATTATTTAATTTAAAAATACAACACATAATATGATTTTAATTTAAATACAAGATAACAATACAATACATAACATAATAATTTAAATACAAGATAAAATACAATACATAACATAATAATTAATTCGCGATGAAACAAGAATTATGCCGAAAAGATGTTGAACGTGCATTCGGAGTTTTGCAATCACATTTTGCAATTTTTGCAAGACCGTCACATTTTTGGAGAAAAGAAGTGCTACATGATATAATGACTAAATGTATTATACTGCATAACATGATAATTGAGGATGAACGTGATCTTAATGCACCAGTTCAAGATGTCGTAGAGGCTCCAACTCCAACAACAAAAATGGTGATAGATGAAAATCTCTGACTTGAACAACTTTTAGCTAGACATAGAAAAATTAAGGACAAAAATGCTCATTTTGAACTCCGTGATGCATTAATAGAGCATTTATTGGAGTAACGTAATAATTTTTTAAAAAATGAGTGTTTATGTAATTGTATTTCACTTTTATTTGAATTTGCCCATTAATTTGTACCTTATATAATATTTTATTGCAATTTATGTTATTTAAAATTTAGAATAAAATATAATTTTATATTAAAAAATTAAAAAAAAATTCACATGAAAATTATATAAAGTAATTAGTGGGAAAAGGAAATAAAGGAATTATTATAAAATAAGAAAATAAGAATGAAATAAAAATAATAATATAATATTGAGGAAAGAGAAAAAAATTCATTTTTAGAGAATAAAATAGAGAATTGAGTTGGAGTTGGTTGTCTGAAAAAATAAAAAACTCTATATTTGGAGAGTAAAATAGAGTGTAGGGTTAGAGATGCCTAAAAAAGCCAAAATCATTCAAAGCATACTTAAAGACTAGTTTGTACGTACCTCAAATATAAGGGACCAATTTCGTTCATTTTCTCAATCAAATGTCCAACCTCATTAATTTTTTCTAAACAGTAACGTAACCTCCTTAATTAATGAAACTGTGAGACTCTAATAACCAATCAACCACCGCTAAATCAGATAACACGTGGCAGAAGCCCAGATAATCTCCAAAAAAACACACAACTCCACTCTGATTCAAAACCCTTTTCTTGTTTTTGCTTCTTCCACTCTTCTTGGCTAAGTAAACTTTTCAATTCTATCATCAGCTTCTTGAAGTCCACTCTTTTCTTCTACCCTAAAGAGTGGATTTTGAAAAACCCCAAAAGCACAGTACCAGTTAATAGAGTTTTGCAGGCTTACAGTTATGGGTGGAGATGCTACATCCCCTCATCCTCCTATCATCCATTCCACTGGTACAATATATGAAAATCTTCCCATATTGTTTTTTTGGTGGGGTGGGGTGATTTTTCACATTTCTTGCATAATTTTGATATGTATGTTTGTAAGGTATGGTGTGTTTTGGAATTAGTTTAGAAAATGAGGTGTAGCAGTAGGTTGACGGTTAGGTAAAACTAGTTTTGAACATCTGATCATATAACTCACTGGACTAATTTGGACTTGAGACAAACAGTTGATTGATTCTTGCATAGTTTTTTTCTTACTTAAAAATCTAGACTAGATACACTGACAAGGCTGAAAAAAAGATTGAATTTTTGGTACTTGCAGAAGAATCATCTTTTGATCAAAATATCCCTGGAAAAAAATATAGTTTTTTTCATATTTAAATGTCTAGACTTGATACACTGACAAGGCTGAAAAAAGATTGAATATTTGGTACTTGCAGAAGAATCATCTTTTGATCTGAACTTCCCTGATAATCCGCCAAGTTCGCCTTGGTTTCTCAGGTATTTTCTGTTACTGGTTCATGATTTTCTACAATCAGAGACTCTACACAGGCTCTGTGTGTGTATGTGTACATGTTTGTTATATCAGTGGTTGGAAATTGGAATGTGTGCAGTGGTAGTGATCGTTTTGGCTCAAAAGTAGAGAATGGAGAAGTTGGACTAGGTTCTATGGATTTGGAGGAATTCTTTCAAGCTTCTTCAGATGTAATTGATGAGGTGAATAAGAAGTGGATAAGGAATGTATATATGGATGTCCTCAAGAGCTATGAGGAACTGCAGTTCCATAAGGATTATTTAAAGGAAGCCAAAAGTAAAATCTTGAGGTACTGTAATTTATGGAATTCATTCCAGTTTATTTGAGAGGACAAATACAATTTCTTCTTTTTATGCAATTATTATTTGTTCACTTAAAGGCATAGAGAGTAGAGACAACTAGATTTGGATTAGTGCCCAGTGATAGAATATTTGCCATTTCTCTTGCCTATTTTTAACTTAGTTAGCTACTTTTATTTTTGCATAACCTTATCTTACTTCATCTCAGTAGTTATTCAGTTTCTCAATTGTACACGTTAGATTCCACATAGCATATTATAAAGTTCAAAGTTCCTTCTCTTGGGTTACTTGTAAATACTATGCATTTGTTGAGTTACATGGCAAACAAACACCTGCAGCTACACCCCTGGATCATGGATTGAGGAGGTGGGTGGCATGAAAGCGAGTGATTACAATATACCAAAAAAGATGACACTCTTGTTGATTGGTCCAAGAGGATCTGGAAAAAGCTGTCTTATTAACAAGATCTCCAGAGTGTTTGATGATGATCCTTTTACACCAGAAAGAGCTCAAGTATCGTGTATGTTCTCTTTCCCCTTTGCTCATGTAATAAAGTGAAACTCAGATAAAAGATATTAGAATAAATGTGAGTATCGTATTTCCTTTGTTTGTCCTAGATACTAATTCAATCATATTGGTTTTTTCTTTACATAGTAGTTGTCAGATTATTAACATGTCATAACAACTTCATGGTTCTGAATCTGTGGGTTACCAGATTCTTCTGATGGAGATGGGACATATTTTCTCCACGAGTACACGATGCCAAAAGGTTCTAGTTCTTTCTGTGTGTATGACACACGTGGTTTGTCGGATGATTTGAATGAAAATAAGAAAATTGTGGACCGCTGGATGACAAAGGGGGTTTGTCATGGGAAGTTAATAATGAGGTTTATATGATTTATTTTGAATTTACTTAAAAAAAACTTACTTTGGGTACCTTGACTCTCTGAAATGCTCCTTTTGACAGGGATTCTGATGATGCGCATCCGAAGTCTAACGTTAGCCGAAATAGATACTGTGCCAGTGAGACCAATGTGGTTAATTGTGTCATATTTGTTGTCAGTGCGGTCCAAATTCTGCAATCGATGGACAGTGATGATGAAACAAAGAGGCAACAAACTCGAGCTGTTGCTACAAATTTCAACTACCCTCTCTTGTCATTCAAAGGTATTAATTCACTTTATTGTAATGTTGTTATCACTTCAATCTGTCTTTTGGCCTTTTAGAGCAGTGTAGTTGATTAAATATTAAATGCATTTTGTTCGTATTAGATTAATATGTAGACAGGAATGTTCTATTAGATAACGGTTAATATTAATTGAAGCTCCCTTGATCAGAATATGGGGGAGTTCATTGTGGATTTACAAAATAATGTTGAAGTAATCATGTGAAGAAGTGTTGGCCCATCCAAAAACAAGTGTCAGATCGATACTAAGTTTATAACATATTTCAGTATCTATCATCCCATTTCCTCTCTCGTTGTTGGAGCATATTACAGCTCTTTTAATTTGCGTATTCTTGCCATCTCAGATGAAAAACCTATTGTTGTGCTCACACATGGTGATTTGCTTTCACTTTTGGATCGTACGCGCATCCGCATGCATTTGGGACAGCTGCTGGGTATTCATCCCAAGAAACAAATTTTTGACATACCAGGTGACATCAAGATAAGTTAGCATGCTAGTACATGAATTTGTTTAAGTTGAACAAAACTCTAACCACCCTGCACCTCCGTTCTATTTTTCTCCTTTTGGTCTTGTGTTTTCAGAAAGTGATGATTTTGGGACTAGGTTGACTATACTCAACATGCTGCGCCATTGTCTTGAGCATGCTGATAAAAACCTACCCTTCAAAAAAGACCTACCTTTCAAAAGCCCATATAGCAGCAAGGTGAGATTATTGTTAGAGCAAATTACATGGTTGATTCATGTTTTAGGCGGTTTCACTTCTTTGTTAGGGACTTTTTAAAGTTCATTTGTCTGTAAAACGGCTTTACTGCACCTTCCTTTGATCATTGATGGACATTTTCCTAGATCAAATGGGTATTCTGTCAACACTTCAACCTTCTAGCTAGAGTCTTTTGGGAACTGTCAATTTAGTTAAATGTTGAAGCAGTAATGCATAATTACAGAGACTTTAATGTTGGTCATTTTTCACTTTTATGCTTTGCCTCTTGGCAAGAGTTTCCTATTATGCTACTTCTATGGATCTAGGGTGTCGCATGTTCAGATGATGTCAAACTTAGGCTGAGTTAAAATGGGTTAGTAAATAAAGAGTCATGCAGCAATCACTCAAAGTTCACTTGTGTCAGAATGGGTTGAGGTGTGAGTCACAGTCCAAGCCATCCAACTAGAAATCGCTTCTACGGTTTTATTTTTTTCTGCTTTACAGTTGAGTTGCTAAAAATCGTTCACTCTGCAATAAGCTAAAGAATTTGGCTGTAATTTTCTTTATTCAAGTCATCTACTATTTAACGACCCCCAACTTGCCTGGATTGAGATATAGTTTATTCCTCTATTATTTGGCGAAATCTTGTAGTGGTTAGCAATGTAGCCTGTTGGATGATTGATTTGGGCTGTTCCTATTTTTCCACTTAGATGAATGTGCCCCACGACCCGCCTAACCTATTGAATTTGGATGCCCACACTTTATGGCTCAATACCGACACCCTTACTGAGATCCAATTATGATATTGCTATTTCTAGTTTATCGGTATATATTTGCGCACACAACTGATTTTAGGTATAGCATTTAACTAGTATTATGACATAGATGGAAGAAGTACAATGCACGTATTCATTGTTTTAGAGACGATAATTGATTTGTGCTGCTTGTAAACTCTACCATACTCTGCATCTACATGTGCTCTTCAGTTTAAATTACTGCTTCTTGTGCAATTTCAAATCATGTAGTACTGTTTTTGCTTTTAGGGGGCCTTGCGGATGCTTGCAGTACGTCTTCTATTGACATATGCGGTTATAGCAATACTTTTCGGAATGGGGATGATGTTCAAGAATACTCTCAAAGCCAAAGTTGCCTCAGTTCCCGATTCACAGGTATCACAATCACATATGGACATAGATTGGCATGCAACTGCTGTTGATTCTGCACCCAATCTTCAGCCTGAGGCAATGCAACCACATGTAAAAGTAGAGTGTCATGCAAGTGAGGTTGATTCTGTTTGCAATCTTCACTCTGAGGCCCCCCAATCAGATGAAAACTTAGATTGTCCTGCAAGTGAGGTTGATACTGTGCGCGATCTTCACCCTGAGGCCCACCAATCAGATGAGAACTTAGATTGTCATGCAAGTGAGGTTGATTCTGTTCGTAATCTTGACCCTGAGGCCCCCCAATCAGATGAAGACTTAGATTGGGGTGCAATCCGACACTTATGGTCTGACTAAGTTTATTGATGAGCTCCGATGTATAGAGGTTGATGCATACTTTCTCTGTATAAACGGCATAAGCTGTCTTACTTTCCTTGTATATAGCAACTTTCAGCAATAATTCTCTTGGAAAATAGTGACAGTTCTTTAGGAACTCTTTGCAAGTTGATCATTACGAGCGTTTAACTGAACTGTTTTACTACTGTTGCTGTTGCATAAGTGACTATTCTCGCTATGAGAAGCACACTTGTCGTGGCGTGGCATTATTATACATATATGGCTTATATTCGTCGGGTTAGTAAATAGAAGAACTAGCAAAGCTTGTCAGCATTTTAACATGCACATAGGAGGAAACTAATAGGGCAGAGACATTTTGATTTACTGGGATTCAAAAGTCAATAATTTGTACTTTTATGAAATTTAACACACATTAGGTTCGGAAGACAAGTGTAAGCACTGATTCACATGGTACTGAAATAAATTCAACCAGGACTTCAGTAACATTAATATTGCAGAAAAGATTGGAAAACATCACATATGTATATGCTATAATAAGGCACAATGTGCCAAGTATGACACTTAAATCAATGGCAACTGCATTGGAAATGAAAAACCAAGGGCAACTTAAAAATATTGCTGGTATGGTCCCTTGCTCATGCTAAATATTACAAGGATGGAAACAAAAATGGATCAAATTTCATAACCTCATTTATCACTGCTGTAGAAGTAAAAACAGGACCTCGTGTTCTGAGCAATGAAACTACATTCTTGAATTCAGCGCGAGTTTGCTTCTCAATTCCTTAAGTTTTACCTGAGTCATCCGTAGGACAAGTACTTAGCTTGCTGTAGCCTGTATATTTCCTTTGAGAAAAGACATCATCTTCCTGCAGAACAAGAGTCTGGGAGGCTCTGCAGAAATTTTGCTCTTGCAACAGGGTCAGTGGAAAATCGACCCAACACAGCAAATGTGGCTGTGTTGCTTCCAAATTTCTCGATTCCTCTAGATATCATACAGGTGTGATTTGCTTCCACAACCACGATAATGTCTTCACCTAAGAATGATGAAACAGTCTCAGCTATTTGCCTGGTAACCCTTTCCTGTACTTGGAGTTTAAAGCCATAAAAATGTACTACTGATTGCACTAGAGGTCTTCCAACCGGGTTGACTCCATCTGAAGAGTGATAACCAACGTGCACAACGCCTTGAAATGGGAGTAGATGATGTTCGCACTGAGACCAGAATGACAAATTGAGCTCAGAGCAGATGTCATCATTAAAATTACCTACCTGACCAGAAGGACTTCGAGTATCTATTCTACTTCGAACAAAGCCATTCAGTTTCATCTCCAAATTAGAGTTTCTAAAGTTCATGAACCACTTCACAAACCGAGATGGGGTTTCTACAAGCTCTTCTCTCAATGGATCTTCGCCCAGAGACTTAAGTATGGAATTCACTGCATTTGTCATAGCTGAATTTGCTTGTCCTGGCATGCCACAAGATTGAGATGGGCACCATGATTGGCCAGAGGATCTACGATGAGCATTGTCTATGCTAATACCTCTGAATTTCAGTAGACTCCAGAAATCAGTCCAAACATCAGCATTCCCATCCTCAAAAACACCAGAACCTGAGGTAGCTGTTATCTTTACCCATCCTTGGGAAGTCGAGTCGAGAAATGCTGATTCAAAATTTGGAAAATGAATATGCATACACTGTAGAACCACAGCAACGCCTGTTGGCTTGATTCCATGCTGCAAAGCAGTGCAAACTTCATCAGCAAGGCGCTGTGGACTTTGGAGCCGTTTTGCAAAAATATCAGCAACCCGAGAAAGCTTGCTTAATCCTACAACCCTTTTTCCAGATGGGACATAACCTACATGACACTTAACCTGGAATGGAAGCAAGCAAGACTCACAGTATGAAAAGAGATCAAGATCTCGAACAATCACAAGCCCACCAACTCCTCCAGCCTGACCACTTCCACCTTCCAATCCAGCTTCAGGGAATAACGCGCCATGAACGATATCATTCACTTTTTGTTTGTAACCTTCATACAACACAAAATATGAAAGACTAGAGTCAAACAGTAGTTTAAAACATCAATCCACCGACCCATCTACAATTGAATCTATCAACATGTTTCATGCTAATAGAAGATGTAGATATCCTTTGCATACAGCATGATGAGTTCTGCGGTGAACTAGCATAAGATAGATGTTCAATGACTTGCAACAATTTGTTATGATGTAATCAAGTTCTTGGTGTTCAAAATTTTTTCACTAAAGAAATCCCCGCACTTGTTTCAACCTAGAACAGAAATCCAGCACTAACCAGCAACCAACTATTTAAATGTAAACTGCAGAAAGGAGCAAAGAACAAGAAAGACTGTTTCTTAAATAAACAAGATGAAATTCCTAATTGCATATGAAGAAACATTGTTCCTAGAGATGCTTCTCTTGACTAGAAAAAGAACACATGATATCATCTTTACTTCCCCTCACGTGTATTGAAGAGACATACACACATCAGTTTCCTTCAACTGTGCTTCAAGGATGAGTATCCAAATCAAATACATGGTTGCAACTACTTGACGGAATATCATTTCATGGACGTCCAAAGTCTGGTTTCAACATTCACGACTTCCCTTGTCCCTAACTATATATAGGTTCACTTCCAATAGCTTCATACCAACATTTACCAACAAAAGTGGTTAGAGAAAATGAAGTTATCCAATTTGCCTAATGAGAGGGGCTTCATCTAACAGCCTCCAACCTCCACCTTGGTGGACACACCAGAATGGCCGAAAATAACCTCTACACTGGAAATTGAGCCACTTTTCCGAAACTTCAAAAAGTGCAGCGCTGGGTTCATCTAGAAAATATGAAATACAGAAAGCTCATATCCAACATTGAAAGACAACTTTTTTTTCTGGAAAGTTTGACGACTCATGCTGCACTAAATGCAAAGCTAAACAACAGGTGCATTAGGAGATTACTGAACTTCCTGAAGGGAGTAATGGAAAGCTGGAAAGCCCATCGATCAAAAAGTCACGGCAAACCATCCAAAGATACAGTTTTGGACCATCTGGAGGGAAGGAATTTGAGATATGATGAGGGGTTGGAAAACACCACCCTAACCTGAAAACCTTCTGAAGTTTGAGGCAATCATTTTTTTTTGAAGACAAACTGAAGTTTGAGGCAATCATTGCTTCAATATTCCAGAATAAATATTCTGGCTACACAATGAAAATAATTATTTGATGTAATGAAGAAAACCAGACCTGGAAGTACTTTTAAAACTCAATTTTAAAATGGTATAAAAGCAACTAAAATAGTCCTCCTAGAAATGGCAAAGCTTGTTTGTCTGGTTAAAGCTAATTCCTCTACCTTACCCGTTCTCTTTCCTTTTATACATAATAAGGACAGACTGCTCATAATTGCAGAACCTTCACTAAAGGAGAACAAAAAAAGACCAATTCAGTAAATTCTTCAACAAAAAAAATTCCATCTTTTGGCATTTTCCAACAAGGGAAACACACAAACAAACAGCATGAGGCAAAAATAAGCATTCATACTATTCAGCAGTCCTTACTAATAATACTCTGACAAGCTTGATGCACAAACTACACTTTCCCCAGATCTCATGGAGATATTAAGTAAGCAGATCCATTGACACAGAACAAATAAAAAACAAGTATTACAAAATCCAAAAGGGTGTCAAAGTTTACCTCTTGTTCCTTGTCTTAGAGCCTTAGCAACACGAAAAGGGGTTTTCTTGATTCCTTCCCTATTGATATCTTCACCCAAACCCTGCAATAGGACTCTAACAGCATCCTGAATAGCCAGTGTTTCAGGCTGACTTTCAAAGCCAAGCTCAAAACTAACTTCGTTATCTATTTCTGCATGATAATGCCCTTCATCTAATGCGCCCATTGACACACAAAACGAAATAATACAACAGATCTTACCACCTGAATCACAGGTGATGAATCAAGAACAGGAACAAAAATTGAATCTTTAATTCGAAAGATTTTAGCCAAAGATTCCAAATTTGAGACACCCAAATGAGGAAAATTTGACCAAAAATAGGGATGAAAGGGGATTTGTAGGGCTGCTATTGATGAACATATACTATAGGGATCTGGAGATGAGATGCATATGCATTACTACAAGAACTTTGCAGTATTTAAAAAATGTTTTCTTTTAATAATAAAAAATGCGTAAATAAATAAAAATATGATTATTTTTTTAAAAAAAAAATGTAAGGTTGCAGTTGATATTGGAATGTGTGGAAAGCTTTACCTAATTCTGTCACGGCACTACTTGTGTACAAAATTAAAGATTTAAGTTGTGAATTTATGATATATCAAACTATTGAAAACATCCCCTTATTAATTTATAGCTTTAAAAATACTTATTTATTCAATTAATTAAACTTAAATATACATCAATCTGTCACATGACATAGAAAGTAATCTTAAATTCTTGTAGGAGCATGAAACTTTTAATAAAAAACCGAGAAATTATCAATATCGAAGGTGTATGCAATATCAAACGATATAGGTGTATTTAAATTTAGTTAGTCAAATAAGAATGTATTTTTAAGATTGTCAATAATTTGAGGATAAAACTAATAATTCACGCTAAATTTAGGAATTCGGAACTCAAACCCAACTTGGCTTGTCTATTCCATCCGCCGTCGCATTGTAGCAGTTAGATGAGTTTCTCAATCATTCATCGCATGGTTGTGCTTGGCAACTCCTACACCAATAAAACTTGTGAAGATCGTTTTTATTTAATTGAGCGGCTTTTCGAGGAGTGGGAAGGTTAATAGATTCAATCGAACTCAATAACTTTAGTTTAAATTTGGTATGTATTTTAAATTTTTTATTTAATAGATATAATTTAAATGGACTAAAATGGGTGGTGCATTGGTGAATGTTATCTTGTATACACCAATTAAAGTGGGTGGGGAATTGAGATGCCACTAGCCAGTGACCACTAAACAAACTCATCATTTTGTCTTCTACTTAAACATAGCAAAATCCTCATATTGCTCTTCAATTTCAACTCTGTGGGACCAAATTTACCATTTTTGAAAGCATAAGCATGGCATAGAAATGGATAATAATAACATTCACTGAGATTTGGTGGAATTTTGAAAATGCATGAGATATGATCTCCTCCTTTAAATTAAGGACTTTTGGTGGGGTAAGGAAAGGGAAAATCAAGAAGAGAATATGTGGTGGGAAATTGAACTTTATCAATAAAGTAATCAACTGAGTCACTAAGATTCTTTCGTTAGTAAATTCAAAAAAAAAAAATCTCAATAAGTAGGTTGTTCTATGATAAATTTGTAATAAAAGATTTATATATACTCACATCTATATTATATGGATAAAGAAGGATAATCACAAACTTTACGAAAATACTAAAGAGAGAATTCTTTTGATTCCACTCGTATCGCACTACTAGCTTTTCCGGTGAAATCATAAGCAAAACTCATAAAATATATCCAGAATTCAAGTCAAATTAACAGTAGTTTCTTAACATCAGGTAATGATTAAGTTTCACCAATAAAGTTTCTGTCAAGTGATGTTAGCTTGGTTAATTTCTTGCTTTTGTTGGTAGTGTGTTTGGCATTTAACTTGACTTTGTAGCTACTCAAAAAAAAAATAAAAATATGACTTTAATTTGCTGGAAAGGATTCTTTTAATTAATTTATTTTTCACACTGAATTTGAATTTTAAAATGAACTTTTCACCAACCTCAAAAAAAAGTTGGGGAGTGGTGATGACCACGATATAAAGAGCAAAGAAAAAGGACTTGAGAAATGATATAATAAACATAAATTTGATATCCTGTCAAGCATATCACAAAATTCTACGTAAAGGGTCAAAAACACATTTAAAGTATCTTGATTATTGAGTTCGAAAATGTCAGGAGTGTGAGTTTACTATTAAACTATTACCAAATATTTATCGAAACACACCTTGACTATTAGTTGTTTGTTTTCCTACTTGAATGATAGTGATATTTCAAATAGAAAACTATCACACCTGATGGTTCGAATAAGTATGTTCTTAATTCTTCACTAAGAAGGTTATAGGACGAATGGAGTGTGGGCTGAACCATTAAATGGCTGGTCTAGTCATGGGCCGAGTCCAGGATATTTGGGCTTTATTGTGTAGTAGCCCAGTTGCCAATATATACCTTCACAGCCCAATATTGTGACCCGAAATAATAAGAAAGAAGCAAGTACAGTCTCAGTACAGCTCCAAGCCATCAATGGAGAAAAATTCGTCAGTCGGTGCGAAGCCATGGAGTCATCTTCCTCATCACCATCACCGTCATCAACACTTTCAGATAGTGCACAACTGTCCATTACACAGCTACATGTTGCAGCGGAACAAACATGTACCAACATGCCCACTTTTTACTCCTTCTCCATTGCCGCAAAACCCTGAACAAATTACTCCGTCTTTACTGCCGGAAGCAAATATGCAGATTTCTGAGCCTAATGTCAGTTTTAACGACTCAGGGTAACTTTCACTCAATTAATTAATGCTTTCTTGTGCTTTGATTGAAATTGGGTTGATTGTATTTTCTGCACAGTTGCTACCATTGCACTTGGATTTTGTGATTACTGATTATATAAAAATGCCATTCGTATTTGCTGGTAATAGTTTTATTTCTTGATATTTTACCTTCTTTTAATCATGATTTTCTGTATAACAACAAGCTTAAAACATCAGCACTACTGATCACTGAATTTCTGATTTTGTTTAGAGGCTAGAAGTTTCTTTTGAGGCACCCAAGGGTGTGGCCAAGTGACAAAAAAAAAACACTTGTGATTTTTTTCCTATGTGACCTGTTGTTGATAGAATTAGTGGAAATGCGCACAAGCTGTTTCGGACACCACGGTTATAAAAAGAAAAAAGGAAGTTTCTTTTGAGCCGAGGGTCAAACAACCTCACTACCCACAAAGGTGGGAGTAATATCTGATTGATTGTTTAGAGGCTAAAAGTTGGTATATTTCATGGCCACCTTTTGAATGAAGAGTCTGAAAGCCTGGAATTCATTTTCCACACTAGGGAGTTTTTTGCTACTAGTGTATGGGAACTGGGAAGTAGCAATCTATTGCATCTATAATTAAACGTTGGTTCAATGATGGTGAACACTAGTGTATGAAAACGCACCTCAGCCACTCAAGGTGCAGAATGTTAGCTTACTATGCACTGTCTGGTATTTTTTCCCTCAGTAGCTAATGTCAGTCAGACTACAATTAGATGCAGCAATGGTTGGACATATTAAACAAAATTCAGTAATTACCTATTCTGCTGATTGTGACTCAACTGATTATTATCCCTTCCCGATAGGTCTACATCCATCACTGAATTTCGTGGGGGTACTACTTCCCTCCATTCTTGTAAATGTCACCTGTGATCTGCGCAGGTGTTTCTGCACCCCTGAGTAGACAGGAAATAAAGGATTTCCATTAGCAAATTGAGGAAAGATGTTACAAATAGTTTGTGGAGATCCCAAATGATGACTATAGGAGCATCAACTCCCCCATCCAGCAATATACACCGCAACTCTGCCTTCACGCTCTCCTCCATGTCCTGACCAGTTTTCCCAGCCGTTCTTTTCTGTTCCCAGAGCCCATTTTTCCTTAGCTCTGTCCATTTTCTCTCTATCACCGCGAAATTTTATGCTTATGTATAACTTCTCTGGGAGTCCTACATCTTCTTACTGAATGCAACCATCTCCAAGTCATCCTAATTCTCTCTACTCATCAACATAACATTTGAAAATCCATTCCACATTTTCAGAAGTCCTATCAGTTTCAGAACTGTGCATGGGAAGTGGTAATATTGAGTTGATTGCGGCTGAATTTGGAACTCAAGAAATAGGTCCAAAGTAAATAGTGATTTCTATGCATGTTCTGTTTGTCAAAGAAAATTGAAAAGAGGAGGGAGTTTGTCCATCCCAAACACGGAGAAGTACTTGATCCCACTTTTCTTGTCTTTTAGTTTGTTCTTGGAAAATGGAATGAAGATTGGTTTTGTGATAGTTTGAAAGACCGAGTATTAGTGGGTGATAGTTGACTGGTTGATCTTCTGTATTTGTTGTAATGCTACATTTGATTGAAACATGAAGCAGGAAATTCTGGCTTCAAATAAACTCACAGGAAATAAATATAGATTATATTGGAAGTTTAAGAGAGTTTCAATGAACCACTCCTTATAGAATGCAGAGGAAAATGGTAAAAAATCACGGACCTGAATTTAAAGTTTCGGGAATTAAGTAGGTGGTGTAGGAGAAATTGAACCTAGAACCTCACTGGCATGATTCCTTTTTGGTATACATGTGAAGCTGTGCGTTTGTGATGTTACCCTTGTGTTAGAGCTGTCAATCTTACGGCTCTTTCATCCTGTAGATTTTAACTTTTTTTTTGTATGTCTTCATCTGAAGAATGATGCAAAATGAAGGTGAGAACTTTGAAGATGAAGATGAAGAAGAGGAGCCTATTTTTGTCCTTACAGATGAATGGAGAGATTTCTTTGCCAAATCTGAAGCTAAAAGGAGACAAGGTATTTTAACCATTTCCTTCTCTTTTAACTGTATAACTTTTGCTAGAGGTGTAGTGGACTAATGTATTTGATCGGTCTGCAGCAAAAAAACATGCCAAGAAGAAAGGGAAGAGTAAGATCACAAATGGGAACACACCAGCATTGGAGGACTGATTGTGACGTGAAGAATGAAACTGCTATATGTCCGAAGACAGGACCAGGATAAACCCCTTTGGATAGTTGTGACAGAATGTCAAATATCTTGATTCTATAGCTCAAGAAATGTTTCTTTGCTTGAGAAGATGTTTTAAGTATGAGCATCACCTGGAGAAGGAATATGAGCTGATGTAATATGCATTTTTCAAATGTTATCATCATTGTAATCATATACGCCTTTTAATGAATATTTACGTGACATCCTTGGTTGAAGTATTGTTTCTATGTCATGTTAGCTGCAGACTAGCAGTTGCTATTGTCATCACCTCAGAGCTATCTGCAGATTTCTGCTTGGTTTTCAATTATCCACAACATAGAACGAGGCAGCCAACTCTTTTTTCAAGTAATTTTTATTTTCAGATCATACAAGAAGATTTTGGAGCTGAGTGCTTGTTATATATAGGTTGCCGTTGATTGGTTGAATACAATTTGAGATGAAAATAAGAGCTTTTGTTCATAAAATTTGTTGAAAATGTCTACTAATCCATAGACGGGGATGAGTTATAGTAATTTGTGCCAAGCTCACACTAACCATCAGTTTGGCATCCAAATTCAAGGATTTGGAAATATTACACTGGAAATGTTGTTTTATCTTTTGTTGACTTGCAAATGTAAAGGATCTGAAAATGTCATAATGCTAATATGTCAGGGATTTGATGTTTATGTTCCTACCATGACCTTTCAAGATAATATACAATAGTAACTGGTTCACAGTCAAATATTTATAGATATGTAGTAAATTACTTAATAATATGTCTTGCCCCGAAGCTAGGTGCCCTGGTATCAACTATCTTCCAGCTAGCTTGCTCATGGCGGCATTTACCCTCTCATCTGAGATCGATCTATGGCCATCATAATAATCTAGTATCTCCATTGCTATATTTTTCACCTGTCAACATTGAGAACTTCATTAAAAGATGATAGTCCAAGCAGGCAGCAACTTGACAGTAAAATAAGGGATAGTCTACGATGGTCTTGTTATATTTTGAAATCATTGGCGAAGAGTTAAGCTTGCATACATACCACATTCATATCAACTCGAAGCTCCTCAAACCAGGCAGTAGTTTCTTTATCTTTCAGCACACTTGCAATATATATGCAAGCTAAAGTAATCAAATGTGGCGGATGAATGAGAATTAGGTCCATCTTATAGGTGTCATTTATAAGTCCCCTAAAAGAAGCAGACTTCAGAAGTTATCAAGATAAAAACAAAACGAATGTAGAATTTTGGAGAGACATATTATGGGAAGTAATATTTTAGAGTAATCTGACATAGAAGTCAAAGATATGAAAGCCTCGGAAAGTTTCTTACCAAGTCAATTGAGTTGCATCATTCATGCCGGCATCCTGAAGGAACCTGCAAAATTGAGTTAAGAATCAAGTTGTATGCTGGAGAAATTGATCAGCTACACAAGGAGGTATCTAGGAGATACTTACTGTGCTAATGAACGATATGGATGATATACGACTAAGTAATAGTTTAGGGCTTCCAGAACTTTCATCTCCATGTCTAGTATGTCTTTTATTTCATATTTGTACTTCTCATCTGAATCTGCAGAAGCAAGTCAGAAAAATCAACGTCTTGCATTAGAAATTAACTAAATTGGGTATGTAGCAACAACAGGATATCATAAGAAGTACTTTGTCATTGTAATCAAAGATGTTCTTACATAATTTCTTGATGTAAAATACAAGAAGTCGGGCCTGCACAGTGCTTTCTTCTGCTTTTGATGCCAAATACAAGCAAGTTGGAGCAACCAGACGAGGATCATACTCGGTCATACTTCTCCTATGGACAAGAAAAAAGATGGTTAGAAAGAATGATAAAGTAGAATGGTTGTTCAAGGTGAAGTAATAGTAGGCCTGTAGAGCATAAGTGTGAATTTAAAAGTTTCAGTTTTGAAACAGAAAGGATACACAGAGTCCAAATTAGAGAATTTTCCTTCCAATTCGTATGACTTTGTCCAGGATCTATTCCAGAAAAGAGTTAGCACAGGATCCCAAACATAAATATAAAAGTGGTCCAAAGAAACAGAGCTGAGGGTGCTTTTTTACCCTTTAAGATAGCATTTTTTTAAACATACGAAAGCATATGACTTCATGTTTGTCAGTTATGTATGCAAAATGCAATTTATTGTACACATATTTCTTTTTTATGTAAGAATAGCTAAAGTGGTCCATCCAATATCCTTTCAGAATCAGCTTACTTATTTTACTTAATTTCCTTTGGTTTAGCAAAGTCATTTACTGATAAAGTGGTTCTACCAGAACATAAGAAATCACAATTTGAGTGGCCATAGCTGGTGCTTGCACATATCTGTGAGGAATTTCTTCGGAGAAGTGACTCGGCAGACTCTCTCCCCAGACTGCACAGAATTTTTCTATCCAGATCTGCATCGGAACATTATTGCCAGTGATACCAATCTTCTTTTCTTTTAAGTTCTACATTTTGTTCACAGCACTGATTCACTTGTCCTCTAGAATGATTCATTTAAGCAAGCTAAAGAATTTATGCAATGTCTTTAAAACCATTACTCCATTAGTTCATCATAATCTTATAGGCTTAAAGCAATATGGATTTATGTCTTGGTGGTGGCTTGTCGGATTAAAAGTTCTAAGTAATGTATCCTTTACGCCAACAAGCTGAAGGTCCATTGAATAGGCATACTTCTCTGGTTAGGTAAATAATTTACAGTGAATGCTGTATTGTCCTCCTAATACCAAAGATAGCATGATATACCTGACATATACGCGTCTCATGTACGTAATTGCGGTAGCAACAACCCTGGAAATAAAAACCATATATTAAATACTAGATTTCTGGAAGTAGCAAAAACAGGTGTTTTAAGAAGGAAAATTACACAAACACACATTGTTAGTTCCCTTCTGTGAAAGTTATGGAGATACATGTAATAAACACTCAGGTGCAAAGAGCAATCTCAAAAAGTTTGTGATGAAAAAAATAACTATGTCGATGGGTAATCCACATTGAATGATCCACATATTGAGCAGAAGACACACTTATGTAGTATCAGAGCATTGACCTTTATCGTCAAGCAAGTCCTCACTATTAAACAGCTACAGCTAGTAGATTCTTCCCCCTTATTCACATCCAAGTAATGGAATAGATAAATGAACACATAATGTCGTGCAGTATATATCTTCCTACAGGAAAATAATAGGTCTAAGAAAATATTGATCATGTCAATGGAAACAACATCGAATAAGCATGTATTTTTATGACCAAATAGCTCTTCCAGTTTTTCAGCTAAAGGTTATGAACCTCACAGAAACATTATGCTCTTAAAGAGACGGTGATGCTGATGAAGGAACATAAGAAATGCCTATTACTTATAGCAGAAGTTTTATAAGCAGACGAGGAGAGACAACAGACCTTTGTCTCACTTTCACATTTTGAGCCAATCTTGCAACATCTGCGAGGGAGAGGAAAATTTAACAAATCAAACGAGATGGAAAACGGTAATTAAATTGTCCTGTGCAGGATTATGATTGATAATAAGGAACTGCAAGCCAGGCAACCAGTCACATATACATTAAAACAAAACAAGTAAAGCACAAATTCGGAGAAGTTTGAAGGCATGCAAAATATGTTCGAGAAAAGATAAGTGGTGCTCAAGAGGTATACTGAAGGTTTCAATTGTTTCAACTATGCCAGGCAATTAAATTTAACTGCAACTACCAGTGTGTACATCAGCAAAATTGGCATATATCATGTAGAAAGATGCACATTTTGATGTTGCCACTGAGTGCCGAAAAAGTATTTTGTCTATGTTACATACTTCAGACAAATATTTTTGTTATGTTGGGTTTTTATTACAAAATGTATCATTGTGATATTACAACAGATCGTGAATCAGAGCTTTATCCATTTCTGTTGACTAAATTTCCAATCCCATAGCCGACAGCCTCCTTCAGAAGAGATATAATATCTGATAGTCATGCCAAGGGGATCAGGCACATAACACCCACACCAGCCTTCCTAAAGTACTTTTTGAGTTCTCAAATACCAGCAGTTTTCATTCTTCCAAAACAAACATCCAAGCCTAAATATAGTTTCTATGCAGGCAATAAATCTTAAATGACAGTTTTAATAGCTTGGCGTAATCAATGAAAATTCTAAACTAAAAGGCAGTGACAACATAGAATTTCCCATTTCTGATCTTTGGATCTTGAGTAATGGTATTAATTTCTTTCATGATAGGAAATTATTGGATACCACTAGAAATAGCTGAACAGGAAAATAAATTTTTAATTTTAGGACAATGGAAAACTACTTATTATGTGAGCTAAGAGCTGGGTCCGCCCCTCTACCCACATCAGGATATAAGACAACTAGAAAACAGACGAAAGTTAGATAATGGGCCCAGCCCTCTACCCTCTACCCTCATCCACTTAAATACCAGACTTTAGTCTAGAGCAGAGTTCAAATTCATGACGTGCGCCTAACCCACACAGCGCCGCGACGCTCTTACCACTAGACCAACGCCCTAGGGGCTCAAGATATAAGACATTTATAGCTATTATTATTATTATTGTTGGAGAATTGTGGACCAAATATATCCAATGACAATAAAGACACGAATAACAGATCTTTAGCCACCGCTTTGTACTTATAATAGATGCACTTGCTGGTGCTATTTCATGATCATAAAAACTCACTAAACTTACTGATAAGAAACGGAAAAACAGTCTCTTCATCAAATATGGTAGGAAAATGATAAAGAGTTTCAGTCCTCATCCATATAATCTAGCAAATAACACATACTCGATATGGTAATTACTGAATAAATCAGAGTAAAGCTATCAATTTGAAAAGGGGCATTTCAGGAATCGTATGAACAAAAAGAAAAAAAAGATGCAGCTAACAAGGTCACAAAACGAAATCAAGAAAGAAGTAAACACAATTAGCTGGTCAGCGTTGTTTGCAAGTCACGTCAGTGCAGGGAAAACATAATGTGATATAATCTGCAAACTCCAGCAAGTGATTAATATCCTTGAAAATTTTCAAATTAACCTAAAAAGCTATATACTTTACGCCTGATTCCCATAAGTAAAATCAACCTTGAAAACACCCCCACCCCCACCCCCACACGGGGGGTGATATACCCTTTTGGCTACACCTACTAAAATCTCAATAAATATAATCCCTGAAGCCATACTTTTAACAATAAAATAAGTCCAATGCTAAGAATCACAGAATAAGCCCTTGTGGTTCGAGCCTTCCCGAACCCGCACGAGGGTTAGATTAGTGCTAAGAATCATAAAAGCTGAACCCATTTAATTAAATCATTGATTATGGAAATTACAATTGGACATATGCAACTTGATGAGCTTGAAATCATCGAGAGTGATGCCTCTCTCTTTATCTAACTGATGCACAACATCAACCTCTTCTTGGTCCAAAAGTTCTTTGCTGCAAACAACAAAAAAACATCAAAACAAGAAAGATTGAAGACGAAAAAAGGAATGGTTTTTATACATACTACTGAGAAGAAATCCAGAAATTGGCAGCCATTTGATGAATTGAGAAACACCCAGAATCACAAATTGGGTTTGAGCTACTTTATTGTACGAATTCGACAACTGATCCAGATTCTTCTTCTTTAGTTTCCTTTTCCCCTGTTCTTGTGAGAGAAAAAAAAGGATAAACGTCAGCACTCTGTTTTATTGGGCTTCATAACTATTAGCTTTAAAAGGCCCATGTAGGAGTTGGCCCAACCCAAAATCTAGTTTTTTTTTTTTTTTTTTGTATATTTAAGCAATATATGGGTAAATATTAGACTTGAATCTAACGTTATTAAGCAGGATTTAGGAATGAAGGGTAATTTCTTAAGAGCTATATTTGTATAACAATAAAAACATACTTGGTGAAATCACATAAAGAGTATATGTGTCAAATGTCAATTATTAAAAATAGAGTCAAAATCTAAACGATGGTCTAAAAAAGTTTTCATTTGAAGACTTTTTAGATGAGAATTCAACAAGGTGGGAAACGATTGCATCCTTCTTATTTTTAATTTTGAAAAAATAAATCAAAGAATATTATCGAAATCGATGTCATCCATATAGGTCAATGTTGTTTTAAAGAGATTTTTATTAAAAAAATTATTATTTAAAATATATAAGTGAGAAAAGTCAAGCATATCATTGTCAAGGCACTCTCCCCACATCAATTATTGTTATCCTTACCAAAGAATCAAAGTTCTTGTTTAAGATCAACTTCCAAAATTGAGAAGAAAAAAACAAAAGCCACCACAATTGTTCATAGAGAGAGAAGTAAAGAGGGAAGCTCGTCATAGAACAATCGATAAAAAAATAGAAGATTATTGATGACCTGAGAAAAAAACGGCCTCTCTCAATAAAGATGGTCCAATTTCTTCTAGCAATAGGTATATTTGTAATCTTCGTATCACTTTACATGTTATGGAAAACAAAAATTCAAGCCAAAAATAGTAGTAAAGTCATGATAAATCTACCTCCAGAAATCCCAGGAGCCTATTTTCCAATAGGTCACCTCTATTTATTCATTAGCAAAACTCCACTTGCACTAATTTTGGTTAATTTGGCTGACAAATATGGCCATATTTTTAGTATTCGTTTAGGGATACATCGTGCAATTATAGTGAGTAATTGGGAAATAGTTAAAGAATGTTTCACAACAAATGATAAAGTACTTGCGGGTCGACCCGCTTCAAGTGCTGGTATATATCTTGGTTATAACAACGCTGCGTTTGGTTTTGCTGATTATGGGCCTTATTGGCGTAATATTCGCAAGTTGGTCCTGTTGGAAGTTCTTTCAAGTAAGAGGCTCGAGCAATTCAAGCCTATCCGCGTCACGGAGGTACTGTTCAATTGTGTGAGCATCTTATTCCCCTAATGTGCTTGATTTTATTTTTTATGAGCTCATGAAAATTGATCTTTTTGATATTGGGGACGATGAAATTTGAATTCGTAACCTCTTTTTGTTCTAAGATTATGTTGAAATCATGTGGATATCTCGTTTCAAATCTTAATATGTTAGAAATGGTATCTATATTCTTAATCATTAACTAAATTATGTTTGGACTTGTCTGCTCATGTGCGAGCCTAAAAAATATTTTAAAGCATACACTTAGGATTCAAACTTGTGAGTTGTGACCTAAAACAGTTTTTGAACCCTATTGCAACACGAAAATCTTCGCCTATGTCAAAGGAATTCTCTAGTTTACATATAGTAAAAAAAAATATTGTTGCGCTATTAGTATAATATCATTTTCCGCAGAAGAAATTTAATTGAATCCCTTGCCTTCCTTTAGCTATGCTAATGAGATGGAACACTTACTCAAATGTTTAAGCTGATTTATTTTTATAGACAGAACATGTGGAAATATTTTTAGATTACAATGAAATTTGAACTCATAACCTCTTCCTACCTCAATACAATGTTAAATTAGTTGGGTTACAAACAATTTAAACTGCTATGTTATGTATCTTAACATTCCCCCTCTAGTGTGGATTTATTTTATTTTATGAGTCAAACATGTGAAAATACTTTAGCATTTCTTTATGGTGTTGAGATTTAATTTGTATGCATACCTATTGATCATGCTCTAGTCTAAAAGTTTAAATTGTTAGAAAAAATTACAATTAATTTTAATTATTTGACTACTCTCAACAGGTAGAGACTAACATCAAAGAACTATACTCATCAATTCTGAAAAGTGAGAGTACAAATCCATCAAAAGTGAATATGAGTAAATGGTTTGAACAATTAACCTTAAATGTTATAATGAAGATGATTACTGGAAAAAGATACAAAACAGAAGATGAAAAAGGGAGACATTTCACAAGAACCACCAAAGAATATATGTATGAGTCTGTCCAATTTGTTTTATCAGATGTAATTCCATTACCATTTCTAAAATGGTTTGATTTTCAAGGGAGAATTAAGTCTATGAAGAAATTGTCTCAAGAAATGGACAAGATTGTAACAAGTTGGATAGATGAACATTTGATGAAGAGAGAGCTAGCAAATAAAGATGACGACCAAGACTTCATTGATGTGATGCTTTCTAAGATTGATGAACAATTCATGTATGGTGGTTATACAAGAGAAACAATCATTAAGGCTACAATTTTGGTAAGTATTTAATTTTACTCGATGCATCTAAAGCTTGAATCTTTTTCAATTTAGTTGTTGTATATATTGACAACTTAAAAGATAATATATAATTTAGTAAAATAATAGTAGTAGTAAACTAACACACTTATTCAATGCCATCATCACAACTTATATAAACTAAATTAGTCTCACAAATTAGACCTTCTTGTTGAGAATATTGTTGGTATCAATGCATATGTCATTACATAAAAAATGATCTTTAAAGGCAATTAATTAACAATTTTTGTATATGTCCCTAAAACCTATAGCGACACTGGATATTGCGACAGAGGGAGGTATCATAATAGAGTCAAAATCACGATTAGAGTCAGTCTGGATAAAAGGAAGAATCCAATCCCCTTCTTCCTGATCTTATTGGCCTTACAGCGGGCCTAAGAGCAAGGAAGTCTCAACTCCGAATTTCTATCAATGTCGGGATAGACAGAGGTCTGTTGGGTTATGAAGGGTGATTAGGGCGTCATGCGGAAGCTTACAATTTGCAAATCATATAATTGATAAATCAAATAACAAAAAACTTGTACTAAAAATCAAAATATTATTATATCAAAACTAATATAAAGAAAAACATTGAAACTTAGAGAGAATAAATCTCCCCATAAACAAGACTCTCAAACGACTACATTGTGGATGTTATTGTTTGTTTGTGTTAGAAGAAACAAACATATATTTATAGAGTCCTAAAACCTTTTCTTACTAGAAAAGGAGTCCTAAAGGAGAGAATAAACCAAATATAAAATAATATTATATTTTCCTTTCAAGAAAAGTAAAAACATTTATGGTAATGTTTTGTTTTTTCTTTAAGGAAAAATAAATCTTAAATTATGGTAAGAAAATCAGGACAAAACCCTAACAA
>JAJOOR010002377.1:0-17362 GCA_036250505.1 Solanum acaule | reverse complement strand
AGCAACAAATACAACATTGTTATTCTTTAAACAAAATGAAATTAAACAAATTTTGAACATAAAAATTGACTTCAGATTTTTGACATTTCTCTGAACGCAGAAACATCTCGTCTCTTTTCGTCATTGAAACAATATTAACAGTTTAAAACTTCAAATTACTCCACAAAATTAAAAAAACAAGCAACATAAACCACCATTTTCAATCACCATTAAAAAAAATTACCTGATATCTGAGTAGAGTACAGTTCAACACTGAAAAAACAAACGAAAAAAAAAAAAAACAAACCAATCCATACTCTCAATTCACAAAATTTCTTCCGGCTTGCTCTTGTCGTTCTTCTCACAATATTTTGCTTGAAATCAAAACCCAATTTTAAAAACCTGTAAGTAAGATTTAAGGAATTTTTAATTAGAGGTCTTTGATAGTGATAGAAACTTTTTTTGGATAATTTAAAACTTTATAAAACAAAAAGTTTGAAATGAGTCCATATACAGGCTGTATCTCTGTTGTTAGAGAAAAATGGGGGAGTTTATTAGGAAATGCGCCTAGATTTTCTAATTCAATTAGTAGAATGTTTATTAGCTAGTGAAAATGACATGAATACCCTTATCCAGCTGTTCTTTCGGATATATCTATGTGGCCAAGTCTTACCCCATTTTAAAAATAAAAAAAAATTCAAATTAAATATATATTTGTAACTGAACACAGGTTGGCTTATATGGAAAAAAAAAAAAAAACTTTTTTGTCTTTTGAGGAAATCTTGTGTGTAGCACTATATAACTTTATCTGATCGTACGAGCAATTCTGGTGACGCCACGTCGTACTACTCGACGTATTCAGGAGAAAACATATGAGTTCACTGGAATTTACTATTATGGATGTTTTAAGAAATTTACTAAATATTTATAAGTATATAATTATGAATTCGATTATAACCTGATGTTATATTGAAGTTATTATAGAAAATCATCAACTAATGCAATTTAATGTGTATTGTGAATTTTGCTTTGTATTCTTTACCGTGAAATATGGTGAAGTTGTTATTGTTATATAATAATATTAACAATTTCAGTGTAATTTCACGGATGTAATGTGAAAGAAGTTAAGAGTGTATATAGAATTATTATACCTTTTGACTAAATAAACCAATGGATTAATCTTTTACTTTTTTTTTGTTGGTTAAAATATATGTTTGTTTTACTTGACTTGAATGGGGCCCTTAGTTCAAAAGTGTAATGTTTGTATGTGAAACAGAATGGTTTGTTGTTTTTGTGGGAGTATGATAAATGGCATGCATGCAATATATTTATTTATTTTCTTAATTAATATAATTACTTATTTTGCATGTGTGTCACTTGTCAAAAAATGTGACAGTATTTGGTTTGGGATACTTTGGCCAAAGTACAGATAGAAAAAAATCCCAACAGAAAGCCTACTCCACATATTCTAACTCAAAATCTACATGGCAATTTGTGGGGTATGTGACAATTTGAAGGAATAAACTTTATTAATCCAAGTTTAAAAAGACTAAAATTTGGATATTTCCCTCTTAAGAATTTGAACAATAGAGTTAGGGGTGTTCACAGTTTGGATAAAAATCGATCCAAATCGAAAAAATAAAATCGATTTTATTTGGGTTTGGTTTGGTTTAATTTTAGATTTTTGAAAATCGATAGTATTTGGTTTGGTTATGGTTTTATTCGAAAAAACTGAAGAAATAACTGAACCGAACTGATGAATTATATACATATATTTTATTAATATACATACTTAATATATTGTTTTTATAAACAACTTTAAAGATCTTATATACATTTTCATTAAAATTTCTTTATAATTTACTTATTGAAAATAAAAATGCCCAAGATGAAAATATTTATCTTATTGATTTCATGTATATGAGTGTCTATGAGAATTCTTTGTGGGACTGAAAATGTTATTGTTTCTTCCTTCTAGATCAATATAGTGAATTTTAAAGCTTATTGATAGTAAATTTAGTGATCGAAAGTTCAGTAATTTAAGTCATTCTAACTATTTTTCGTTTTGAATGGGTTGTTGTCACTTTTTCACATTTTGAATGAATTGTTTCTTTTATTTTTGTGTATGGTTAATAACCAAACCAAACCAAACCGAAACCGATAGCCACCAAACCGATAAATGTATATTATATTTGGTTTGGTTTGGTTTTGATAATTTTAAAACTGATTAAGTTGGTTTGGTTTTGATTTTGATCAATAATCGATCCAAACCAACCTGTAAACACCCCTAACTAGAGTCATCAATTTATATTAGAGTTTCGAATATGAATAAATAAAAAATGTAAAATATTGAACAATTGTATGGCATGCACGGATACAATTTTTGTATATTTTATTTTTAATTTTTTAATAAAAGGTAAGAGATTATAATTTTAATAATTTTCAGTGTAAAAAAAAAGTTATCGATGAAATATTTTTTTGTAATCGATAATAACGGCAAGAGAAGAGGCATCAATATGTAGTCAAATTTTGATGACTGATAAGTTGAGCAAAATGTGTGTAGATTTAGCCATTTAGGTGAGCCAAAATAGGAACTTACGAATCTAGATTTCAAGATTTTTTTTTTATTGATTTCAATTTTACCCATATGTATTCTTTTTATCTTTTATTGTATTACATGTGTTCGAAGAATGATTTAGGAATTTCTGTTAAAATGTTTCTTGATGTGAAAAATAATATGATTGAGATAATTTCTTATTATAAAGTGAAAATGTTTATGTAAAAAATAATGAAATGACTTCTCTGGTGGAATTGGGAAAACAAATTAAGTAACATATTAATTGTGTATTTCCTATCTTTTAGTTTTTATTCAATCTTTTCATGTTATTTGTCTATATTATACTAAATTGGCCATGAGCACGGGTTCAAAATGCTTGTAACTAAGTAAACATATACTAGTGAATTATTTATCATTGTTATACTTTCAACTAATTATGATTTGCAGTTAGTGTTTAATTAATTTGAATGATTACTAATTTCGCTAGACCTACGAACCTAATTTGTATCAACGCATACAACGCCCTCTCTTGCCTGTTTCTCTTTTATACAAATTAGTTATTCACTCTCATCAAACACTCTACTGTTTTTCTTAATTCACTCAACCACAATCAAATTTGAAATTTCAAAGATATTTTTTCTCCTCCTAATCGTGCTTCTCCAATTTTAGGTAACTTCTGACAGTTTTCAATTTTATTTTATTTTTAGATTTTCATTTGTATATCAAGATGCAACAAATTTTGCAGGAGTTTAATTCAATAAATAGGAACAAAAAAGGAGAGAAAAAAAAGAAAGATGGTTCAAGCGAGTTGTTGGACAAAAGGAAGATGGTTTAAACGATTTCAAAAAAAGTTAAGTAACATATTGATTGTGTCGTTCCTGTCTTTTAATTTTTATCCAATCTTTTCATATTATTTGTCTATATTATACTAGATTGGCAATGAGCACGTATCCAAGATGCTTGATTTAATAAGAAAAAATTATGTAACTAAGCAAATATTTATTAGTGAGTTACTTATCATTGTTATAGTTTCAACTAATTATGATTCGCAACTAGTGTTTAATCTGAATGGTTACTAATTTTGTAGGACCCGTGAATCTAATTAGTATCAACGCATAAAACACACTCTCTTTTGCCTTTTTTTCTTTTATACAAATTAGTTATTCAGTCTCATTAAACACCCCACTGATTTCTCTCCTTGATTCACTTAACCACAATTAAATTGAAATTTCAAAGATATTCTTTTCTCCTAATCATGCTTCCCCAAATTTAGTTAACTTCTGACGGTTTGCAATTATTATTATTTATAGATTTTTGTTTGTATATCAAGATGCAATAAGTTTTACAAGATTTTAATTCAATAAATAGGAACAAAAAAGGATAGGAACAAAAGAAAGATGATTCTAACAATATAAAAAAATGGAAAGTAAAAAAATTGTATCTATCAATACTGAAACAAAAACATCTGAAGAAGAAACTGTGGAATTTGAGTCAATGGAACAAGATGATGGTGAAGACTTGAGGTATTTATATATATTTTGTATATTTTTTGTGATTTGTATTTCTGTAAATACATTTCACATTATATTGTATACGATTCTATGTATTTAGTGTATCAATGTTTATGTGACTTTTTTACTTTTTTAAAACCTTATTTGTATATTTTTCAACAATTATATACAATTACTTCTTTTGTATTTTATGCATCAGTTATGGATACATTAGATGTCCATTTAGGATTTGTATATTTTTTTAAAAGATTTTTCTATATGCTTGTGAATGTAATTGTATACATTTGATTTGTATATATACGCAATTTTTAACTCACATGTGAATATTTGTAGTTCATATTAGTATATTATCAGCAAGTATACATTCAAGTTATTATTGTATAACTTCAACATTTGTATACATTTACTTGTTTGTATATTTCAACATATATATATATATATATATACACACACACAATCGTATTAGCAATTTTCATTTGTATATTTGATGCAACTATAGTTGTTAATGATGTGTATATATGTTTGGTTTGTATATTTATTAAGTCATTTTTTGATATTTTATTTAAGAAGTACAATTTATCTTTCCTCATTTGGCAGAAGTCATAGTTGGTAAAAAAACCCTAATTAGATACAATAACTATAATTTGTGGAATTGTTTTGCATTTTAATAACTAAAATTACCGTCTTATTAATTAAGCTAAGAATTCAATTTGTATTTAAAAAAATTCCAGATATACAAATAAAGTAAGGCATAACTACTGAAATTATAGTTACATTATGTAATTAGGCAAACTATAGTGAAGTAGGCTCATTATATTTCAATTCTACCAATTTATGTACTTTAGACTTATAACATTACAACTTAAACAATATTGTATGTGTTAATCATGGACATGACATTTTCATATACAAACATGCAAAAAAGATATGCTTATATATCTTTGAATAATATTGATTGAGTTACGTCGTTCCATCTTCCGTGGATCAAGATAGATAAACATAGATGGAACTAAAATATTGTTTTGTACTGTAGCTTAAATAGATAATAATAAGCAAGATCAATTAATAGTCTATGTACCCAAGTAAAATTTGGGAAATTTTTTGGCAAATAGTGTTTGTTCATATAATTTGTCATTATTTGACAAATATTTTTTGGCAAATAACCCATATTCCCAAATACTAGAAAAATCTAGTATTTGGGTCAAATCTCATTATTTGGGATCTTTTAAAAATTTAATATCTACACCAAACTTTTATCTTTTACAAAAACACCCTCTATAGTAGTTGTTTGCGCTGTATTACATAATTTTTTACGTGAACACCAAAGTAGTAATGAAATATTCAGTGAATATGAAAGTGATGATATGGTTGCTGATGAAAATGATGAACAATCGGCTCAGGGTAACGAAGTCATGTGCTTTGTCTTCTTCATGATGCTTGTTGCACTCACTCTGAACTACCACATTGCTCAAGTGTCATGGACACTACTTGTTATTTGTTGCAACAAAGATCCAATTGACTTGTAATACAAACATATCGTTAGTTTTGATAATTATTAAAACTTATGGGTATAAATCATATTTCCTAAAAAAGTGAAATATGTTTCCCAAATACTATGGTCAAACAAATGGTGAAATTTCACCCAAATAATATTTTCCAAATATATTTTGAAATCTATGGCCAAACACTAGGTTAGCCCAGTAGTGTTCAATACTATTCTTCAACCAAAATATTTTGGGAGTTGTTTATGTACTTCATATGTTCTTGGTGTTCTTAAAGAAAAAGAAGCAAAAAATGTACATTTGATCCAAAAACTCCAATTGAAAAGTGTTAAATCTTGTTTGGGTGTAAAAAATGGTTTCGCAAAACTGGAGTTCAAAAAAAAGGCATGGATGAGCCTTTTCTTTAACGACAATAACATAGATGAGCTAAACTTTTAACAAATGACATAAATGAGCCTTTTCTAAAAGTTCGATGACATCTTTGAGTCTTTTCCCTAATGAAAAAGACATGTAATTTACAATGTTAGATGACTACAAGCTTGTGTTAGACCTAATAATTGCTTGTATTTGACTAAATGAGAGAACTTAAAAGTAATCTTTTTGTAAGAAGGAAAAAATCGAGAAAGCATAATTTACCCATTTAATCTACTATAGTAATTAATCAAATAAAATATATTATTCAGGTAAAAACTCTATATTAAATGAATGAAGCAGGACATCGGAGAATATTTCTTGTCGTCCCATAGCTGCGGCAACAAACTTTTTTCCAACCGTTTTTTTTTTGTCAGTGTAATTGCACACAGAACAGAAGGCTATTCTCATTGATTTAAATACTAATACTGTATATTTTGCATGAGTGCGCAATATAAGCTTTGATCGATTTAGTATTGTTAATAAATTAATTACTCCGATCCATTTGATGAACGTAGAATGAAGAGATTGAAGAAAAGTTGGAGTGATCAGCGACAGGCGGTGTCGTCTTTGGATAGACCTGTTTCAATGTCGAAATGGAGTTTGAATCCTGTCAAACTTATCGGTTTTTTCATTGTTGGTTTGATGGTATTCACAGCAGCCTCTGTTATACTCAAAGACTTGCCCTCTCATACTCGTCTCAGGCTTTTGACTGAACCTACACTCTTTCATGATGGTACTTGATTTTCGCTTTTGTTTATCATCTTTTAATTTTATTTAGTCCTAACCAGAATACATACATCACACATGGCTGTAGATGACTGTGCTCACTCAGTATTGAAAACATCTTATGAGAGTTTGAGATCATTTGTTATGTCATGTGGCAAATCGGGGTGTATCTAAGTGACTTTCTATTAAGAGTTTGAGACCACTTGCTATATCATATGACACATCGTGGTGCATCAAAGTTTAGTTAGTCATGTAAAGGAGTGTTTTTAAGGCCGTCAATAATTCAAAAACGAAACTAATAATTTGCATCAAGTTTAGAGGTATATATACTGTCAACAAATACTAGCGCGTATAGACTTAAATTCATGGATTGTGCACGACTCCAATGTTGATGGTGTAGAGTTTTACTACTGCCAATAAGAAGTTTTGGTTTTGGAACTGAAAAGCAGGAGTGAAACTAAATAAAAGAAATTCACACAAGGTATAAAAATGGAATGAATTATTACTAGTAATAAGTATCTGAAGCGGATTATAAGCTGAGCGGTCACCTTTCAAGGTTGAATGTTAGTAATCCAAAATATTTAGTTTTTTTTAGGTGTTTTTTGGTTGTTATTTCCTTAATATTACTTGTCACAGTGTTATCTTAATTATATTGTTGCAAATTGCCTATTGTTGCTTGGTGTATAACTTATTTATCTGTTTCTCCCTATGTCCTTGTGTTGGGGATGAAAATGGATACAAAGTAATGGCTTTGGGTCTGAGATATTTATTTTGTGCTTGCTCATTTGCCAAGTATATCAATCAGTGAGGAAAGTTAAAAAGACGCTATTTGTTTTTGAAGATTAAATCAGTAGAATAAAGCTAAAGCTAAGTAGCAAGGCTTGCTGCAGAAGAATCAGTTTCATCTCAGTAATTTTGTTGAACTCTATAGTGTTTTGCTTGCTGTTTTAGTTTGATTGTAGATCTGACACTTCGAAAAATGTTTGTTTTACCTGATTTTGTGCTATTTGGACTGCATGGCTTCCCTAAAATATGATCAACTTTTTCTTTTCTTTGATTTATTTCTTCCTTCTTTTTTTTTCGCTTTTCAGCCACAGAAGATGTTAGTCATCTTCCAATCACCTTGCAGAAAGATAAACTACTTGGAGGCCTTCTTCCTTCTGGATTTGATGAAAGATCTTGTCTAAGTAGACACGAGTCAGTCTTATATCATAAAGAACTACGCCAGAAGCCTTCTTCTTATCTCATCTCAAAGTTACGAAACTATGAGACTCTTCATAAGCAGTGTGGACCTCATACAGTATTATACAATAGAAGTGTTGAACTTATCAAGTCTGGCCAATACAGAGATTCTGCAGATTGCAATTACTTGGTTTGGATTTCGTATAGTGGTTTAGGAAATAGGATGCTAACCTTAGCTTCTGCTTTCCTTTATGCCGTGCTTACAAATCGAGTCCTACTTGTTGATCCCGGAGTTAATATGCCTGATCTGTTCTGTGAACCTTTTCCCGGGGTTTCCTGGTTGCTTCCACCAGATTTTCCTATAATCGACCAGTTTAGTACGTTTAATCAGGAATCTCCTCATTGCTATGGTTATATGGTGAAACATGATATCATAGGCAATTTAACTGGTTCAATACTACCTCCCTTCATCTACCTTCATTTAGCTCATGATTATGATGATCAAGATAAATTATTTTTCTGTGACCAGGACCAAAGTATTCTACACAAAATCCCTTGGCTAGTCATGAGGACAGATAACTATTTTGTGCCTTATCTTTTTTTGATGCCAGCGTTCGAGCAAGAGCTAAGTAATCTTTTTCCGGAAAAAGAAACCATTTTCCTCTTTCTGAGTAGATACCTGTTCCATCCCACTAATTCTGTATGGGGGCTTGTTATGAGGTACTATCAAGCTTATTTAGCCCAAGCAGATGAAAAACTAGGCATTCAAATTAGAGTCTTTGATACAGGTGTTGGTCCTTTTAAGTATGTAGTGGATCAGATTACCGCTTGTTTGATGAATGAGAATCTGCTGCCACAAATTAACCGGGAGGAGCCTATACTCAATCCATCCGGGAAGCAGAAAACCATAGCGGTCCTGATCACTTCTCTAAGCATTGGATACTTTGAAGAGTTCCGAAACATGTACTGGGAGCATCCCACCGTGACAGGAGAGATCGTTGGCGTTTACCAGCCGAGTCAGGAGGAACATCAACAAACTGAGAAGCTCTGGCATGAAAGAAAGGCGTTGGCAGAAATGTATCTACTGAGTTTAACAGACAAATTGGTTACAAGTGCATGGTCGACTTTTGGATATGTAGCTCATGGTCTTGGAGGTTTGAAGCCCTGGATCCTATACAAGCCTGAGAACAGGACAGCCCATAATCCACCTTGTGTTCGAGCTGTATCACTGGAGCCATGTTTCCATGCCCCACCTTACTATGATTGTAAAAAGAAAGCGGGAACTGACACGAGCAAAATTGTTCCTCATGTGAGGCACTGTGAGGATGTGAGCTGGGGTTTAAAGCTATTTAACCAAAATGGTGAATTATAACCATGTAGGCTGTTAGCTTGTGTAAAGATGAGTCAGGTTTTCCCTTCCAGATACAATTTTGCTCTCTGGTCATTGAGAAACCGGAACCCTTTTAGCTAATCAACAGAGGCTGCAGAATGATTCTATGTAGTTGAAAAGATATACAAATAGCTCGATGATACCATCGAGTTATTAGTTGTGCACAAATATATAAATCAATCGTTGTAGTTCTACAAGCTTAAAATAGTTTCTCTGATTGGATAGTAGTTTCTTATTTTAGTTTGCATAATCTCAAACCCTTTTAGGTATAGCATTTCCATGCCTAGTACCTTTTTATAGAACATGAGAACTTTACTCGTCTTGTTAGTCTCCATGTGTTGAGCTTCAACTCTTTATTTGTCCTAACTTGCTTATTAGCTGCTATTAGGGGTGACAAATGGGAGGATCAAACCGGATATGAACTGGTCGAAAATGAATCAGGGAAAATGGATAAATAACGCGATACATATTTGATATGTATAAAAATGGGCAAACCCAATGGATAGTATTATTCATAACTTCTTATTACAAGATTTTTTCTTATTATTTTTCTCCATTTAAGCTTGGATCTTTGCTGATTCCACAAGCCAAAAAATCGCAAAGTTGAAGGAAAGTGGAGTCCATGATTGATCCAGCTGAGTAGCTAGAAGATGTATAATCATTTGCAACAACGACGCTGGGGTATTCTCATTGTTCTCTCTTTTGAATTGGTGTTGCAGCGCTGATAGTGAAAATTCATCTGAAGATTCATATGGCCGACCCAAACTGGTTTGGAGTTGAGGGGAAATTGTTGTAGCTACTAATTTTGGTTTTATTTCTTTTTTGGAACTCTACTCATTTCTGAAAACCAAAGCTCAGTCAATCAGTTTTCCTTCACAAGATGCAAGCTTTGAATTCAATTTCTGGTTATGAAGACCATCATTCTCACGAGTTAACGGCTCAATCATGATGCTATCTATACCTTTCCTAGTGGAACCTGATTTTCAGTTTTATGAAGTGAGAGACTGTTTTGTACCGACTATTTGCTTAAACATAACTAATGATTCTACCTATTGCAACAGTAAAATGGTGTGTCAATTCTCAATGTTTTGATGAACTAATGCAGTATGTCAAGTGTGGCTTTTCGTGTGAGAATTTTCCCACATCTGTATTCCCTTGTGTTGTGGGGATGCCAATGCTAAGATATGAAGAGACCCTAATGGAACAAAACTTGAAGGTAAACATCTCTCACTTTATTCTTACTCTACAATGAAAATGTGAGGGTTCTCTTGCATTTATCGAAAACTAGGAAGCTCTTCTTAGAGAAAGAAAATCCGGGTTGAAAAACTTTGTTAGTTCAACAGTTGCTTGCTAAACTAGATGTTATAGCTACTTCTTGAGAATTTTTTTTTTGAAATGCTTATTGTATGACAAGTTCATGATTAACTGATAAGGCTTTCCTTTCATTCTGCTGTTGAAGATAGATCCAACAGAATGCACAATTCTGCTGACAAATCCGCCTCTCAATCCATCTAAAAATCGTGAAAATATGGTTTGTGTTAATGTTTTTCTTTTTTGAAAAATGCATTCCCTCTTTGTACTGCTTCAATGATTCTTAACTTATACTCGAATTTACTTGAATTACAGGTAGAAACCATGTTTGAGAAGTACAACTTTGCTGGTGTATTCATCCAAATTCAAGTTGTTCTAACATTGTATGCTCAAGATACCATTATACATGTATGAGTCTTTGGGACATAAGTCGTTTTCAATTATCTGCGAGAAGACCTTAGATAGGAGAGTTTGGAGGTCGTTGATTAAGGTAGAAGGTTAGTTGGTAGTTGAGAATTCTCTCGCTTCCCCATGAGATAGACTTGGTGGTCATACTTGAACCTTCCTTCTTAGCAGTAGTATTAGCACTATTTTCGCAGTTTCTTATTCTTCTTACCAGTGTTTTATTCAACAATTTGTTCTTTTGACGGCACATGGTTATACTTGCTATGAACCGTTGGGATATCTTTTCTTCAGAATGTTACTTAGAATTTTCTTGATGCAGGTTCCCATTGTCGATGGATACTCAGTTCCTCACCTCACGAAAAAACTGAATGTAGCTGGACAGCATATAACGTCTTATATGGTTGATCTGCTACTTCGGAGAGGGTAACTGTCAATACATATATTTGAAATAAACTAAATAGGGTCACTCATGCTATATTTGATTATTTTAAACCATGTCAATATCTGAAGGTATGCCATGAATAGAAGTGCCGATTTTGAGATTGTCAGGGATATTAAAGAAAAAGCTCTGCTACATTAGGTGAAATCACTTGCGTCATGAATTAATCCCTTTGCTACTTCTTCTGGCGAGTAATGGTATTTTCTTTACTGCAGTTACGATTACAAAAGAGAATATCAGTTGGGGCTTGAAACTACAATTCTTGTTATATACAGTTATGACCATCTTTTGTCTTACAACTTCTTAAATTTGGTGGTTCTATTGCTGTTTAAACATTATTTTCACCTCTCAACCATCCACTAGGAAAGCAATAGAGTGTTATCTACAAACCAATTTTGTTTCAGATAGAGTGTCAATTAAGTCCTTATGAAAAATTGAAGCAACAACACATTTCTTAATTGCATGGTTTGAAATGCTATTCTATGTTTTGTCCAAACTTTGCTTCTCAAAAATTCTAATTGATGGGTTAATGTATGTGCAAGGAAGCTAAGTGTCACTTCTGCTATCCATTTCAGGATCTTATTGATGTTGAAGGTGATGACATGGCTGACATGATATCTCTCGACGTTGCATCCAGGAGATGAATATTGATTACAGGATGATGGTACTTCAATTTTGAAATTTCTTCTGTATTTTTTGCCACACTGTACTGTTGTCATTTGCCATCCATCTATGAGGAACAAGTCATCAGTCAGAGTTAGTTAAAACTGATTGATGACTTGTTCCTCATATTGCATCTGGAGTAATTTACCTGGATAGTCACCCATGTTTGGGAAATTACCTAGAAATATCACTTATGTTTGATTTAGGACCATAATATCACCCAACTTTACTTTTTTTCCTCAAAATATACTTGACACAAAAAAAACATTATCTCTCTCCTAATAGGATGTCATGTCACATTATTCTTTTTTTATTATTAACATTTTTTTTAATTCCTTTTTTATTATTAACATTTTTTTTAATTCTTTAAAAACATTATATCCTTTGTAGTTTGACAATATGGTTACCTTATTACTCTAATGAATTAAAATATCAACAAAAAGGGTGTCCGAAGCCAAAAGGGTCATTTTTTTCCTTCAAAAAACAAAAACAGCACATCAAAAAAAAATTTAACCAAAAGGGCAAAATCGCTCCTGACAAAAATTGACACCATTCCGTTAAAAGAAATAAAAAGCGATTTTCTCAAAAAAATAATCATTATTTCTTTAAAATCGCTGCTATAGCAGCGTTTTTATAAAAAAAAAAATTCAAAGTGAAATCGCTGCTATAGCAGCGATTTTTTGTCAAGGAATTAAAAAAATAAACATAAAGAACAAGTTTTAAATTACATAAATTTCCGGCGGCAGCCATTTAAAAAAAAAAACAAGTTTTTTAAAGAAAAAATCGGGCAGCGGTTTTCAGTTTTAATTTTTTTTAAAAATTTCATTTAAATTGCTGAAAGGGTAAAGATTTTTTTTAAAAAAACTTTTTATGAAAATCGCTGGCTTCAATTTTAATTATTATTTTTTAAAATTTTTATTAAATTCTCTGCAAGGGTAGGATTTTTTTTTTAAAAAAAAATTAATTTCTTAAACAAAATCGCAGCTATAGCAGTGATTTAACTTCAAAACTTTTTTTTTTTAATTTCTTAAACCGCTCTACCGTTGAGTTAGCAACCCGAAGAAAATATCAAAAAAATTATGTAGATTCAATCCGAAGAAAAAGAAATAACTAGAGTAGACAAGACAACCAAAAACCATTGAAGGAAGAAATCTAAAAAAATACATTTACACTTTCTAATTCATTTAAAACATAAAATAAAACTAAATAGATCCACTTCATTTATCACAATGAATTATATTTGTTCGATACACTGTTGTCAATATAAATATTGAATATTGAAAAAAAAAACAAAAGAAATTTCAATTGAAAACAATAAAAAATAGTAAAAAAAGGGCTTGTGTTGGATTGGAACTACAAATCTAATCCAAATAAAATAGATACAAAAAAGTATAGATGGGAGAATAAAAAAAATACAAATTGTCTTTTTATGTTTTTGTTCGTTCCCTGCTTAACATTCTGTTCTTGTTTTTCAAATACTATTGCAGTTTCCGGGGAGCCAAAAAGCGCTCCATACGAGGCCGATCCGATCTCCATTGTGTAGCCCAATCCCATGTGGTATATAGGATTTTAATTCTTTGATATCTGCACGACAAGAACATTTTGAGCAGCCAATAATGTCCAACTGGGATCTTTATGAAGACAAAGAGCCAAAAAATCACTATTTCAGAAATTATACTAGTTTACGTTCCGTTAAGGTAAAAGGACAGGGGAATTTCTGAAGAAGACGGAGTCAGAGTTAGTTGATCAATTCTAAATAAATAACATGAGTTGTGCTCCTTCCTCGTCAATCCTGCTTGGCTATTCTGACCAAGAGTAATCCTAATTATAGGAATCTAAATTAGAACTACATCATGCTATTCTTATTTTTCGAATAGTGAAGGTCCATCACCATATACGCTTCATTTTGAAAAATGAAATTGAATATTTCATGATTTTTTTCAATTAAAGTAAAATCGTTTAAGAAATTTTTTTAAAAAAGTTTTGAAGTTAAATCGCTGCTATAGCAGCGATTTTGTTTAAGAAATTAATTTTTTTTCTTAAAAAAAAATCCTACCCTTGCAGAGAATTTAATAAAAATTTAAAAAAATAATAATTAAAACTGAAGCCAACGATTTTCATAAAAAAAAATAATTTAAAAAATCTTTACCCTTTCAGCGATTTAAATGAAAATTTTAAAAAAAATTAAAACTGAAAACCGCTGCCCGATTTTTTCTTTAAAAAACTTGTTTTTTTTTAAATGGCTGCCGCCGGAAATTTATGTAATTTAAAACTTGTTCTTTATGTTCATTTTTTTAATTCCTTAACAAAAAATCGCTGCTATAGCTAGCAGCGATTTCACTTTGAATTTTTTTTTAAAAATAAAAACGTTGTTATAGCAGCGATTTTAAAGAAATAATGATTATTTTTTTTGAGAAAATCGCTTTTTATTTCTTTTAACGGAACAGTGTCAATTTTTGTCAGGAGTGATTTTACCCTTTTGGTTAATTTTATTTTTTGATGTGCTGTTTTTGTTTTTTGAAGGAAAAAAATGACCCTTTTGACTTCGGACACCCTTTTTGTTGATATTTTAATTCATTAGAGTAATAAGGTAACCATATTGTCAAACTACAAAGGATATAATGTTTTTAAAGAATTAAAAAAATGTTAATAATAAAAAAGGAATTAAAAAAAATGTTAATAATAAAAAAAGAATTAAAAAAAATGTTAATAATAAAAAAGGAATTAAAAAAAATGTTAATAATAAAAAAGGAATAATGTGACATGGCATCCTATTAGGAGAGAGATAATGTTTTTTTTGTGTCAAGTATATTTTGAGGAAAAGAGGTAAAGTTGGGTGATATTGTGGTCCTAAAACAAACATAAGTGATATTCCTAGGTAATTTCCCAAACATGAGTGACTATCCAGGGAAATTACTCTTGCATCTGAGATTCCCTCCTAGCAGCAGTCAGCTTATATATGATTTTAGGCCCTTCGTCATATTATATGTTTAGTTAATTGAACTGTAGAACTTTATTTGATATTTTAGAACTTTGAATTAAACTACTTAAACTTATTATCTATCAATAAAATTTTTGAGAATAAGAACAAACATATTGAGTTGCAGCAAATGGCTAAATATTATCAACTTGGAAGTATATTTTTCATACTATATGATAAGATACGGATTCTTTACCTCCAAAATTATAAACTATAAGTTTCGGATGAATGAATACGATTTTGTATATTTTAACTTTATTTTTTAAATAACAATATAGTAAAGAAGAAATTATAGTTTCAATAATTTCCAAAGCAAAAAATAAATAAAAAAATTACCAACTAAATGGTTATTTGTAATTGAGTAGTGCATCTTGTGAAAATGTAGCTCTTAGGAACTTTGTGACACTATTTCCTTGATGGTTAGGTAAAGTCACTATTTTTATCCATTTTGAGACATAATCAACCGCCACTGGAATGTATTTGTAACCGAAGAATCTATGAGGTAGTTCATGTCTTCTTGAGATACTTTCTTGCATTTGGCATTGCACACATATTTTACAACAAGCATGTGCATTTCGATACAATGTAGGCCAATAGTATCCGCATTACAACACTTTGGATGCATTACGGGTCGAGCAGTGGGTGATGCATGCACGCACTCCCCTACCTGAAGAGATAGAATCATCCAAATATAAAAAAAATTATATTAAAGAGGAACCTTCTCTTCTTTTGATGGTTGTTCAACCCTTTAGCAATCCACATATGAAATTCGCATAATCAACCTATCATGACATTGAAATTTTGAGATATCATCGTTACTAATTCATTGGGGCAGGTATTACCGCCATCTCCTTCCGATGCAACAATATAGAAATTGGATGTAGCTTTACTCCTCAAGAGGATAAGCAATTGGACGTACAAATATAATTACATGAAATTTTTAAAAATTATATATCTTTTTACCCTTTTCAATATAGTCTTAAAGTGAAATATCAAAAGATATTCCTTGCATTTTGTTTGAAGGTTTTCATTTACAATTAAGTAATACTAACAACATACCAACAACTTTACTCCACTTTTCAAATAAGTTTCTTGATTCTTTTTATTTCATATTTTAATGACTTAATACATTATTTATGTATTTCATCTTTGTGTTTTTTTTAATTAGTTTCTGAAGATTAAAATAAATATGAGATTTTTTTTAATTTATGATAATAATAATTAATTAAAAAAATCAACTCTGATAATTAGTTATACATATTTCCTATAATATAATTCCTTAAAACATTATCTAGTTATGTGATTCTCATATCTGTTTCGTTTTAATAAATCAACTTTTAAGCATGTTGGACACTTTTTACCTGTCTGTCATTATCATTAGGAGAAAATTTTGTAATCACTAATTAATTTAAATAGTAATATTATTTATTTAAAATCTAATTTTTTAAATTTAATTGTGTAATTACACTAGTCCAATCAAATAGGAAAGAGAATTACACGGTAATTACCCTCTTACAAATAAATAAGTCATTATAATTATTAGGTTGTGTAATTATTAGATGGTGTACCAATTTCAATAGGTCATCATTGTGTAATTAACACATGTATAAATCGTTTTCAATTAAAAATTAAGAGATCACATTAATATGATTACAAACTATGCATATTCTAGCTTAGCTTCCTAATCAGTCAGTTAGTCTTCACTTCAGTAGTTGAGGTTTGTTGAAGAGTTGCACACCCAAGATGAAAAAAGGGATGAGTAGTAAGCTTCATTATATATGTAAGTTTCTGAAATTCATCCATAGTAGAGGCTCGCCTCCTGTTGCGTTATTATTATTAGTCTCAGGGAGGATTGTAATAATACTGCTTGATTCTCGCAAGTAGGAGTGTTGACACCCAATTTTGGACCTCCACATTATAAATTAATCATCGAGATTCTTCAATTTCAAACGATAGAATAATTAGTTTTATAAAATTTCAAAAAAATAATAAAAATAATAATAATTATATATATATATATATCTATAAAATATAGTTTGCAAGTTGTTTTAAATAGATTTGCTACTTTTGTGAGTTTTAAATAATATATGTCTTTTATATAATTACACACATAACTAGTACATTTTATGAATATTCAAAATTCGCCTCAAAAAGATTTTAGTTCTACTCAAATATTTGGTTAATTACTTTAGTAGTTTATATTTCAAATAATTTAGTTTATAATTAAGTTGATTATTTTATTTTGTTAAAATTAAGAAGCTCATTAATTAATTTGTACTAATTCATCTTATTTAAATTTTGGC
>JAJOOR010002376.1:0-11150 GCA_036250505.1 Solanum acaule | reverse complement strand
TATGAAAAGGTGAAGAGGAGTAGAAGAAATATATACGATGGAAGCGGAACATAAACAACTTACCTGAGCTAGTAGCGACCGAAGTAAAGCCGAAGTGAAGGCAGACGTTTGAAGACCAAGGTGTTGTTAGATATAGCAAAGAGCGCAACTTGTAACTTGGCTAAAAAGCAGAGGGAATTGGAGAGGAAGAGGAGAGAATAGCGGTGGAAATGAAGGTGTGCGGCAGTGCTTCACATGGAAGAAGGCGATAAGGTTGAGGCAGCAGAAAGATAAATATGTGACAGTGAAATGTCCAAAATGCCCCTCGAGTTCCATGTCAATTTGAGGGAAGCACACGTGTCGACGGAGAGGCCTTGTGCTATTCCCTCTTCTTATATAGTAATATATTATTTTATTAAATTTAATCCATTAAGCTGTCTGCTTGATTTCCTTCTTCAACCTTTCATCTTTAATTCGTTTTAGCTTCAAACTTCTCCAATTTTCCACCAATTTAATCCTACAAATAAAATACCCAATTTAGCATAATCCATCAAATTAATGCTCAAAAAGGACAAATATAAATAATAAATGTGAGGCCAATAATGATTAAAAATATGTATTTTTAGCTTCACATCAGAACCCAATTCAATGGTCATCTCATGGAACCCACACCCAAACTGTTAACAAACCAAAACGCGGTACCTGATCTAATGTTTATGCCGGAACGTGCAACCGATCTAATGTTTATGTCGAAATGTGGCAACCGATCCCATATTTATGCCGGAACGTGGCAACCGATCCAAGTTAATGTGTTGGAACGTAACACCCGATCCATTCAACAAACCACAATCACAATGTATATTCTCACAATCATACAACAAGAGGTGATTCATGACATACAATTATTCAATTATCCTCATTTACGAATAGGGTGATCAATAATGCAACATTCGCATACATACATGCATTATAATAAGCAATTACAATCATATATCACACCAACATGAAATCACAATCATCACCTACCTCGAATCCAAGCTTGAATCACCTAAGACACTTGAATCTTCCCTTTTCAGATTCTTTCTGCTTGTTTGTGGTCTAAAAACATACAATTAACACAAGGATCAATAAACGAGGCCTAATTACCCAAATTATAATTAACATTATCAACCCTAGGCCAACCCAAGATCCCATTACCCAAATTAGGGCTTTTTCCACCATCCAAATAGTTCCAAAAACCCTTCCCCAACAATAATCACCCAAGAAACCAAGTTCTACGGATCGAAAAACGGATTTGGGGAGTGAAAAGCTTACCTTTAACCTAAAAAATGGTGGAAAATAGTCAAGAAAAGCCATGGGTTCGTTCCTTAGTTCTCAAGTTCAAAAATTGCAGAATAATACGATTTTGGGGTTTATTTCTGACTTTAAGTTGCGTCTGTCCCGCTACGGCGAGACCCATCCCGCTACAGAGGCCCCGCTACAGCAGCAACCATCCCGCTACAGTGGCATGCACTGAGACAGAATGCTAGAATTTGAATTCCAAGCCCCCATTTCACAACACACCTTCAATCCTTGACATTCAAAAACCATCTGTTCACGCTAAGATCATTTTTGGGAGTTCTACTCGTCCGAATTCAATTCCGTAAAGTCATACGGGTTCCTTAGCGTCTTAGCTATCTATTCATGTAATCAAAATCATAACTAAATCACCCAATTATTACCAAATTTCCCTAGACTTTACTGGCTCCGATTTCGTCCAAATCTGACTAAGCTAGGAAATCCCAAACTACTACAAAAAAAATTTCTGACCACAATTCTTTCCCCATTGACTTTTCTATAACGGCGGGAATAGGTCGTTACATGGGAAGAGGCTGAAACTTACACATAATTGCATTCGTTGAATGCGATTTATGCCTTTCTTTCTCAGTTCAATTAATGTTGAATATAAAATGAAAAAAATATTATCTTTTCTCGATATGATAAAAGTAATAAATAAAAAAATAAATATATTTTAAAAATATTGGACGAATAAAATTAAACGGAAGGGGTAATAACGTAATTTCAACAATAAATGGGAAGAAACTGAAACTTACACATAAATCGCATTCGTTGAATGTTTTTTATGCCATTCTTTCTCAGCTCAATTATTGTTGAGTATAAAATTAAAAAATAATTATCTTTTCTCTATATAATAAAAGTAATAAATAAAAGAAATAAATATATTTTAAAAATATTGGACGAATAAAATTATACGGAAGGGGTAATAACGTAATTTCAATAATAAATGGGAAGAGACTGAAACTTACACATAAATCGCATTAGTTGAATGCGTTTTATGCCTTTCTTTCTCAGCTCAATTATTGTTGAGTATAAAATTAAAAAATAATTATCTTTTCTCGATATAATAAAAGTAATAAATATATTTTAAAAATATTGGACAAATAAAATTAAACGGAAGGGGTGATAACGTAATTTCAACAATAAATGGGAAGAGAATGAAACTTATACATAAATCACATTCATTAAATGCATTTTATGTCTTTCTTAACGGAAGGGGTAATAACCTCATTTCATCAATAAATGGGAAGAATCTGAAAGTTACTCATAAATCGCTCGTTGAATGCGTTTTATGTCTTTTTTTCTCAGCTCAATTAATGTTCAGTGTAAAATGAAAAAAAAATATCTTTTCTCGATATGATAAAAGAAATAAATAAATTTCAAAAATTGTAGACAAATAAAATTAAACGGAAGAGTAATAACGTAATTTCAATAATAAATGGGAAGAGACTTAAGCTTACACATAAATTGCATTCGTTGAGTGCGTTTTATCCCTTTCTTTCTCAGCTCAATTAATGTTGAGTATAAAATGAAAAGTAATTATCTTTTCTCAATATAATGAAAGTAATAAATAAAAGAAATAAATATATTTTAAAAATATTGGACAAATAAAATTAAACGAAAGGGGTAATAACGTAATTTCAACAATAAATGGGAAGAGAATGAAACTTACACATAAATCGCACTCGTTGAATGCGTTTTATACCTTTCTTAACGAAAGGGGTAATAACGCAATTTCATCAATAAATGGGAAGAAACTGAAACTTACACATAAATCGCATTCTTTATGTGTTTTGAATGCGTTTTATGCCTTTCTTTCTCAGTTCAATTAATGTTTAGTATAAAATGAAAAAAATATTATCTTTTCTCGATATGATAAAAGTAATAAATAAAAGAAATAAATATATTTTAAAAATATTGGACGAATAAAATTAAACGAAAGGGGTAATAACGTAATTTCAACAATAAATGGGAAGAGATTGAAACTTACACATAAATCGCATACATAAATCTCATTCGTTGAATACGATTTATGCCTTTCTTTCTCAGCTCAATTAATATTGAGTATAAAATAAAAAAATAATTATCTTTTCTTGATATAATATAAGTAATAAATAAAAGAAATAAATATATTTTAAAAATATTGGACAAATAAAATTAAACGGAAGGGGTAATAACGTAATTTCAACAATAAACGGGAATAGAATGAAACTTACACATAAATTACATTCGTTAAATGCATTTTATGCCTTTCTTAACGAAAGGGGTAATAACTTCATTTCATCAATAAATGGGAAGAAGCTAAAACTTACTCATAAATCGCTAGTTGAATGAGTTTTATGCCTTTCTTTCTCAGCTCAATTAATGTTCAGTGTAAAATGAAATTTTTTTATCTTTTCTCGATATGATAAAAGAAATAAATAAATTTCAAAAATTGTAGACAAATAAAATTAAACGGAAGGGTAATAGCGTAATTTCAACAATAAATGAGAAGAAACGTAAACTTACACATAAATCACATTCGTTGAATGCATTTTATGCCTTTATTACGGAAGGGGCAATAACGTAATTTCATCAATAAATGAGACGAAACTGAAACTTACACATTAATTGCATTCGTTGAATGCGTTTTATGCATTTCTCTCTCAGCTCAATTAATGTTGATTATAAAATGAAAAATAATTATCTTTTCTCAATATGATAAAAGTAATATATAAAAGGAATACATACTTTAAAAAAATATTGGATAAATAAAATTAAATGGAAGGGATAATAACAGAATTTCAATAATAAAAATAGCGTTTAGAGTTTCATCTTCTCTCTAATACTCCTGATAAAGCGAGAACAACTAAAATCAATATGAAGTGGTATCATCCTCCCTTTGGCTTCTTAAAACTTAATGTTGATGGTGCGTTCAACTCGACAGGTGACGGAGCTGGCATTGGAAGAGTCATAAGAAACCAAACATGTTACATGCAATTGGATTAGAATAATCGCTACTAGACTAGTTAAACCTTCTACTTGTAACAAGTTAGTTCGTTTTGGAAATCTTACTGTAATTACTAACCCATTTAGGAATGATGAACCTACTGTAACCCCTTAACTATATATTCCCTCCGTCCCATTTTATATGTCATTCATTTCTATAAATAGTTGGACCACAATAATTGTCATTTTATAAAATTTATGCATAAATTGCCATATTTTACCTATTATATTCTTGATAGATTAGTTAATAAATCTTGAAAATATATTCATCATTTATTATAAAGTTGACTTAAGAAAACATTAAATAAAGGTAGAAAGGTAAAATTACATAATTTATTAATGCAAGTACAAAGTAAAAATGTGACATATAAAATGGAACGGAGGGAGTATAATATAGTCTCGTTATCCAAAAAAAAAAAGTAATTCTTTAATCAAATCAAGTAACTTGAGAATTTATGTACATTCTCTAGGTCCAGAATTCTAAAATCAAATGACAACTCATATAGTCATGGTCTAAAGATTTTTACATTCTAAATATAGTTTAACTTATTATATTAAATTAATTGTCTTACTATGAAAAATATTTTAAAATTATTTTTGAATGTGAGTAGATAATATTAAACATTATTTTCATTTTCCTTGTATTGAAATGTCAGTTGACCAGTGACCATTATGAGATGATGCAGTGAATAATGTTTTTTCTTTTTTAAAATAGAGATCACGATTTTGAGTCTCGTTATGAAAAAATCTCAACATAAAACGTTATTTTTGAATAAATTTAATCCAATGTGAATTCAAATTAATTAAGTTGTAACGTCCAAAAATTAAAAAAAGATGATGTCGGTTGAGCCCACTTTGTCACTACGACGACCCCACCCTGGCCTACACGTTCTCCTCGTTTGCCACCTTGTCTTTTCTGTTTTTTTTTTCTTCCAAAAAGACGTGTATAATACTTGTGTTAATTCATGTTTGAGAGCACGTATAAAATAGTCCCTTAAACTATTTCCTTCATTTTAATTTATTTGTATAATTTTTAGAAAATAAAAATCATTTTTAAATTTTGTGATGTTAAACTAAAAGTATATATATTGCACTTAAATATCATTTAATTTTGTAGTTTAAATATATCACATGAAAAGTTAAAATTAAAGAATTACTAAAAAAAAAGAGAGGAAAGAAACATCTTTTGAACGAATTAAAAAAAAAGTAAAACAAATAAATTGAAATAAAATAAGTAATATTTTTAGTCTTTTTAAAAAAATATTTAATAATTTATATTCGTTAAATATAACGAAAATTATAATAAAAAATTCACTTCTATGGAATCCTAAAATATAAGACACAAAAAATTGCAATAAACTAAAAAAAACATACAAGAAAAAAATATTAAATTATACCTCAAAAAACTGCTCAAACTTTAGAAATAAATTAAAAATAGCAAAAAATTCAAATATTATAGTCCTCGCTAATTTTTTTCTCCCAACAATCCCCATCAAATATAACAAACAAAGTTTATTAATTATTTGGTAAGACTATAAGTGTAGCTTTAAGTAACAAATTTAATGAATCAAATCTGTTCAATTTTGTCATCTTCTCTAATTTTGAATAGCAGAGAAGTTTCAGAAAAACAAAATCTTAGTAGTTAAGTTGGTTAATTATCTGAATTTTCACTTTAATTTTTTTTTAAAAAAAATATACTACGATATGAGCAAAAAGTAGGAGAAAAACTCAGTTACAAATATTAAGCAATAGCCAATAAGGGGTAATATAAAAATCCCTTTTTTTCTGCATAAATGCCTGTTTCTTGCAGTTCTTTTTATTTGTTGAATTGAATGTTTGTCTTTCTTTGTGTTGAAGACCCCACACATCATCATTATCAACATTTCCCCAAACTTCTCTTTCTCTCTCAGCCCCACATTTTTGTGCTCAACTCAAAAAGTTTCTGTATGAACACAGACTTTTTTTTTTTTTTGTCAAGTTCCTTCACTCCAATTATAGTGGTTGCACTAAACAACAAGTTTTTCTTTATTGATTTAAAAAGTTGAGATTTGGGGGTCATTTTCTTGAAATTTATGTTATTTTGCTTCCAAAGATTGAATTTTTCTGTACTGAAAAACAGAGATGAGTGGAAACCCATGTCCAAAATTCTTTAACTCAATGACCCATTTCAATTTTTTCAAGAAATTCAGGCGTTTGAAGCCTATTGAGCCATTGTTGACACTTTTTGGGTTCTTGTTTTTTGTTCTTGGCTTATACTTGTTTATCTTCTTGTTGGATTATAGAACTGTGGATACTACTGGGTCTCACTTGCGTGGGCCTTCTTTTTTTGTTACCTGGTTTGGCCTTAATGACTCTTCTTTATTACTAAAAACTAGTACTAGTACTAGTAGAAATGATGAGAAAGTGGGGTTTCTTGAAAATGATTGTGATATATTTGATGGGAATTGGTTGTGGGATGAGAGTTATCCACTTTATCAATCAGAAGATTGTATTTTCTTGGATGAAGGTTTTCGTTGTTCTGAGAATGGTAGGCCTGATAATTTCTATACCAAATGGCGTTGGCAGCCTAAAGATTGCAACTTGCCCAGGTTTGTGTTTCAATCAACTGAATACTTGATTATGCTTGCGTTTGGTCATAGATTTTGACGTTGAAACTTGAAATTTGAGTTCTTGAAGTTGTAATTTTAGGAACTTGAAAATTTTGCGGTTACTTCATTGACTATAGTGAATTAGACTAACTAAACTGGTTAATTTTAGTTACTATTTGTGTAGTCAAAGGATATTTTCTTTGACCATAGTTTTTTCAAATACTTACTAGTAAAGTATTTTGAATCATTAATTATAATGACTTGTAGTAGTAGTACTTTTTACTAAGTTCCTAAATATGTATATTTTATTTCCAAAAATTTGGAGATTGTAGGTCTGAATTCACACCAAACATTAGTTAGTTTGACCCTCGAATGATTTTCATAAGATTGAACCTGGAAAACATAATCTAATGTTTTTACTTACTTTTGGAACAGATTTGATGCAAAACATATGCTAGAAAAGCTGAGGAACCAGCGTGTAGTGTTTGTTGGTGATTCAATAGGGAGAAACCAGTGGGAGTCTCTTCTCTGCTTGTTGTCTTCAGCAGTTTCTGTTAACAGCTCTATATATGAAGTTAATGGTAGTCCAATCACAAAGCACACTGGTTCTTTAATTTTTAAGTTCAAGGATTACAACTGCACGGTTGAGTACTGCCGAGCTCCATTCCTAGTGCTGCAGAGTCGTCCGCCTTCTCGGGCTCCTGGAAATGTTAAGATGACCTTGAAGTTGGATCAGATGGATTGGAGTTCTGCTAAGTGGAAAGATGCAGATTTATTGATTTTCAACAGTGGTCACTGGTGGAATAATGAGAAAACCATTAGAGGGTAAAATCTTCTTTTCTTTCCTATCATCAAAAGGCATTGTTTTTGTTTGGTTGATGTCTGATAAATGGTAATATTATATAGTACAAGGCTTACTTGAGGTTTCTAAGTGAAAGGTCGTACTAACTTTAGGGGACAGTCGATGGGTTCTTCCTATTTTTTAAGTAGAATAGGAAAATCTACTAGAGTGCTTAGTGCTAGGTAGATATCGTTTTTGATGGCCGAGAAATTCCCATGGCAAATGACGCACGGTTTGAAACTCTGTGGATAATAGGCCTAATCCTCTACCCTGTCCACTTAAATTCCAGGTTTTTGTCTGCGAAGGTTCAAACCTCTGACCTAATCCACACATCACGTACTACACTCTTATCACTAGACCAATGTTCTAGGGGAAAATAGGGCTGATATTGTTAGTATTTTTTAATGATGGTTAATGTAGGTAAAAATCTCTACTGGGCACCTTTATCTTTATGTTATCAGTATCTACATCTCCTTTCAAGAGAAGCTAGAAATAGGAATTTGGGCTGCTTAATAACTATTCAACCATATAAGGACTATGTTATAATAGAACGTTGCCTGTTTGAGAATGCTAGCAATCAAATTTCAGTGTCAGAATCCTCAATAGGCATTGAACTACTAAATAGCAAAAAGTTCGATAAATAGTTAATATGCCTCAAGATACAAGTAAGCATTAACAGAACATTTCCTAGTATTGGATCTCTTCCTATGCTCTCTTTGCACAACGTTGAAGGGCTAAATGAACCGATGGTTAGGTTGAGTACTGGAAAGTTTGATTTCCAATTTCCTTTTGAATTGTCCCTATGTACTAATCTATGTGACTATATGCATGAGTTGAAAAGGCATAAACTATCCACTTGCATGTTTTGGCATTAACAGTTCAGCTAATTGATCTAATACATAAAAGTTCTTCAGTTAGCTCGTACTTGGTTCATAAAGATACCTTACACACTCCAAATTCAAATTTGTTTGATGGAATTAACGGTAAAAGGATCTGAAAGGATACGCTAATTCGACGCAATAATCTTTCAAAGGAAAATCTCAACGGGTGGCAATAGGATATAAAGCAGATACATTGATTTTGAAGGTGGTTAGTAATTCAGTCTCCATAATTGTCTGATAAAAGAGCTTATTGTAGTTCTATTATGTAGTAACAATGGCAATTTTGTTAGGATCAAGCAACCATAATTGCCTTTTTTTTCTTTCCTTTTCCTTGGGATAACTAACCAAATAAGGCAGTGCGTTGGAGCTTAGGTCTCTCTCATTTTGATTGACACTCAAATCAGTTGGATTTCTTGTTCCCACCACTAAATTGTGTGTAAACGTGAAAGCTTTGAAGTGTATATTATCAAGATTTGTTGCTATAGGGGAATACAATTACTCGACAATCTGTGAAGATTTACGAGCTCTGATTCTTTCCATTGGCAGGGGATGCTATTTCCAAGAAGGTGGAAAGATCAACATGACGATGGATGTGGAGACGGCATTTCAGAAGTCAATTGTAACATTGGTTGATTGGATAGGCCGTGAAGTGAACATGTCCAAGACTAAAATATTCTTTCGTACTTATTCTCCTGTACACTTCAGGTAATTCTTCTCTCCTTTTGTTTTGTTTTGTTGTTGTTACACTTCACATAATTCTCACTTCTGATCTATCAAATCAGGTTGTCGTACATAATGAAACATAATCAATCAATTATGCCTCAACCAACACACCTTGAATAAATATTGAGGTCCTTTTTGTAGTATGTCATATTAGAAGTGTGAAATGGAGATTAGTTGAGACTCATCTAAGATCCAGATTCTTTCCATCTATATCCATTTCGTGTATTCTGTGAGCCTTGAGAGGGTGAGAGTTATTTGTTGGTTACCGTTATTCTACTTCATTGATCTTCTATAGAGATGGAATGTGTTAAAGCTTGTGGATAAATGGAAAAATTTGTTTTCTTGGGTACCTTGGTCGTAGTATGCATATGCTGTTTTCGAGGGTCAAATGGTGTATGCTTGCATCTTGTAATGCATAAAGGCTTTTCTGGGATAAGTTGACTTAATACTTGGTGTGTTCCTGATTGTTTGTACTGATTAATGGCTGCAAATTATGTGCATTTTGATTATCAGCTAATGATCTATGCAATTCAGCCTACACTTATTCAGTAGATATTTAGTTTTTGTTGTCACTCGATAAGCAATAAATCAATCACTTTGATGCACAGAGGTGGAGATTGGAAGACTGGCGGTAGCTGTCACCTGGAGACATTACCTGACTTATTATCACCCCAAGAGTTATTGAGGAACTCGTTTGAATATATGACGGTCATTCATGTCCTATCACAGCTCTCTAACAAATCAAAGTCTAGGAATATGAGTTTACTGAATGTAACAGGAATGACATCTAGGAGAAGAGATGGTCACTTGTCTTTGTATTATTTAGGCCCTAAGGTAGGACCAGTTTCTCCCCACAAGCAAGACTGCAGCCACTGGTGTCTCCCCGGTGTCCCTGATTCATGGAACGAGCTTCTCTATGCAATCCTCCTCAAACAGGAGTTAGCTCAGGAAAAAATCTCCAAATCCACTTCTCAATCTGCGGAATGACAGCAGAGAGGTCATCTCAACTATGTCAACATGTTTCCTCCAACATTCAAGTGTTGCACCATCCCGGTACCCTGCAGCTCACGACCATTTGAAATTGTACTTTGGAGAGGAAACTTGAGCCAGAACAATCAAAGTGTCCAATGCTCATTGTATCAAATGAATGTGCCATTCTTGAACTGTATAGATTTAGAGACATTTTACAGTTTGACAAATTCAGTGTGTAAATACTGATCCTCTGTGATAGTAAAGAACAAGCAAGTTGAAGTCGGCTCTATGAAGGATGAGGAAAAATATTGCGACAGCGCTAGCCATGTAAATTATTATTCCAATTGCAACGATAATTTGTATAGCCAATTACAATGTATTTAGCTGTTGGTAATGCATCTTTATTTTATCAAATTCTCATGAAATCAGTCAAATTGCAGCAATCAAATTATTACTCATGATAATGTTGTTGTCTAGTACATGTTGATTCTTTTTTTTTTTTCAGACAACTTAATTCTAAGGCTTAATCATCAAAAGGGTATTGTTCATACCTCATTGTACAATCAACAAGAAGAACACGACCACCAATTCGAGCATCACAACTAGTAAGCAAATTATCTTTAGCTGAAGCCAAACAAGTTTTACAATCTTGTGTGGTTAGAGAAGTAGTAGTAGTGTTGTTGCAAGCAGCATGTCCATATGCAAAAGCATTGGGGTAGGGAGAAATGTTGTGGTAGTCATATCCGTGACGCGATGGCGTGGTGCTCACTAGTTCTGCAAGAACATAGGCTAGACTTATTGCAAATGGATCATCTTTGAAGTATTGTGCACCATTGCACA
>JAJOOR010002375.1:0-19490 GCA_036250505.1 Solanum acaule | reverse complement strand
TCTGTCTCTTCATTGCTTTTCTTACTTTTAAAGCATCTCTCCATTTACTGACTGAAGCATAGGTGTTTGACATCAGTATATATGTACCATCTTTTTCAGACTCCATATTGACAAGTATCTCAGTCACATGCTCAGCGAGTTCAACTTTTCCTTGTATCCTACATGCTGCTAATATCGATCCCCAAATAGAAGCATCAGGTTCAATTGGCATGTGTTTCACAAACTCCATTGCTTCATCTATCAAACCTGCACGACCCAACAGATCAACCATACAGCCATAGTGTTCAATTCGAGGTTTTAATTTGTGCACTCTCCACATATCTGTAAAAAGGTTGTGGCCCTCTTCCACCAGTCCTCCATGACTGCAAGCTGTGAGAACACCTACAAACGTGACCTCATTTGGTTGCATGCCAATATCAAGCATCTCATAGAAGAAATTAAGTGCCATCCGTGCCTTTCCATGTGTGGCCAAACCAACTATAATGGATGTGTATGAATAAACATCTTTAGTAGTCATACTTCCAAAAACTCTAAGGGCATCGTCCATGCTTCCACACTTAGCGTACATATCTACAAGAGCATTGCCCACAAACCCTGCTACTTGTATCCGATTTCTATCTATATATGTGTGCACCCATTTCCCAACTTCCAGCGCCCCTAAATTGCTACAACAGTTTAGAACACCAACTAAAGTATTCTCATCAGGCTTTACTCCTTGATCCTGCATTTCATTAAACACACTCAAGGCCTGTTTAAACTCCCTTCTTTGAGCCAGTCCAGATATTACTGTATTCCAAGAGATCACATTTCTCATCGGCATCTCTCTGAAAACATTAAGAGCAACATCGCGTTCACCACATTTTAAGTACATATCGACCAATGCATTCCCAAGAAACACATCAAAATTCAACTTATGACTCTGCACGTATTTGTGCAACTTCTGTCCCAATCTCGTATCCCCTAATTTCGCACAAGCAGATATCACAACAACCATCATCCTCTCGTCAGCCCTTAACCCGTCATCTACCATCTCAAAAAACAAATCCACTCCTTCCTTCCAATAACTATTGTCCACATACCCCTGAATCAAAATAGTCCAAGATACCAAGTCTCTCGCAGGACTTCTATCAAACACCTTCCTTACACTCCCAACACAACCACAAACACCATACAAACGCATCAAATTGTTCACTACATACAAATCCAACACAAACCCACTTTTTATCACATGGGCATGAACCAATCTGCCATATCTCAGCTCACGTAACTCTACACACGCCTTTATCACAAGAGGGTACGTGTATTTATCCAAATCTAAACCTTTACACATCATTTCAACATACATTAAAAAACCAAACAAAGCATTTTCCTTACATTTAGTGCTTAAAACACATCTCATTAAAGAATTATAAACATCGATATCTGGGTCATGTATTTGAGTGAAAAGAGAGTGGATATAGCTCTTATCCTTAGAGGGTATTGAAGAAGAACATAACGATATGATTTTGGCGTAAAGGGGTAGTTGGGTGTGCTGTAGGGAACTAGTTTTGGTGATTAAAGAATTGAAATTGAATTGTTTGGTTGAGTTACTGGTCTGGATTTTGTGAAAGACAGAAGGGTCTTGAGAATTTACAGTGCAACCAAAAGTTAAGGCCATGGTCGGTAGAACATTTGATTTCTTGTTCAGAAACACATAGAGAAGATAATATCGATCTTGAGCTCCATAAAGCGAAATTGTTCACTGTAATTTGGGACTTAAAAGATGAATCAGAACGGAGCGGGAAGAATTGTCGAACATATTTTTACATGATCAATGGAAGAGCGTGCTGATTGGGCATAAATACTTTGGTCCAACCAAAATTGCCTTATCCACAAATAACCATTTTCCAAATCCGCTAATTAGTCCAGTTGGTTTGGAGGGTGAATTCGGGATCAATATTCTCTTATGTCTTCTGAGTCGAGTCTATCTCATGGAACTTGTCACAGGGTCTTTTAAGTCGAGCATGACACATAGAATTTGTCTAGTGTGGTTTACATCCTCGATAAATAGTAGAGGATCTACCCACTGCTCACCGAAAAGGTTATCCTGGAGTTTCCAAAAAAAAAAAAAAGGCTAACCAAAAATGCAAATGTCATAAAGTTTTGAAAACAAAGAAAATGCTAAATAACATGACTTGTGAAATTTTAAAGGGCAATGACTATCTTTCGAAAACCCAAGTGGTTAGTGAGCGCTATTTCTACTTTATTTATGAGTTGTGAGCGGGAGGATAGTTTTGGGGTGATGTCCTAATAACCGATGGATGGTGATCCATCAGTATGAATTTAACCCAATATTCTACAATAAGTCTCTAAGCTTAAAAACAGACATTTTCCAGATTCTTAAAAACCATAGCATCTAATACGAAAAATAAACCATTTTAACAACAGGAAACAGTTGAGCCAAGTATCAACCAAAGCAAAAGTAATAACTTTGGGATGCACATAAAACACATTTGTATCACTTTGACAGGCCAGAGCAGAAGAAATCACTACAAGTACTAATAATTCTCAGGTCTCAACCTTTTGTTTTATCTATATCTAAACATCTGTAGGAACAAGGAAATGTCGTTCTCCGTCTTTGTAATTCATCATTCAGAAGCACACTGACATCCTCGTGTGAATAGTCTCAGGCAAAATAATGTCATAGATCGTCTACTCCATCAATGGTAAACCATATACGACTAATAATTTACAGGAAGCTGAAGCCTCTTTGGAGATGATTAGAGACTCATGTTGCACAAGAGAAATCTTCATCAAAGACTTGAAATTGCTAGTACTAGAATCAAACACGGGCTGCTTCAAACCTGTTCGAACATGTCAGTATTTAGAAGTCAAGGACAGGTTTTGTTGAAAATAAATCATCATGTATGTACATGTAACCCTGAAAGAATTGTTACTGCCATTTTATTAGAGTTGTACACAAGGAAAGAGTTATTACTTATGAAGAAATAGGAAGATAATTATGCTAAAGTTACCAAAAACAAAAAAATATGAGAAATGCAGAAGCTGAAGTTATTCACATGCATAAAGTTTTCAATGAGTTTATAAGCTTGGGATCCCTTCTGTAAGTAGAATGTCAAGTGTAGCGGGTTATCTACAAGTAGTTGATCATCTTATCGATGTTCTTCAAATATGCTAAATTTTGTTCATCGTATACTTTAAAGTTCAACTAATGCAAAATGGACAGATGTGATTGCAACAGGATCACTTCCAATTTAAAAGAGAAGTAACTCCCAGCCTCTCACAATAACAGCTAGCTCAAACAAAGTAGAGACAACATGCTTATAGCAACCTCCAAGTGTAAGCAAAATAGATTACTAGATCAAGAGAGCGCAAAACAAAATTTTTGAGCAGCTGATCCATCTTTACAGTTCACAAAAGTTCACATCCGAAGCAGCCGACAGCATATCCATGCTATCAAGTAAATCAAGGCCAAATTTGTTTGCAACGGGACAGAAGTGCACATTGTTAGGTAATTAATATTGAGAACTTTGAAGTTTGTTCACTCCTTGTTTCCTCTCTCTATCTTTAGCTTATAAACCACTAATGAGATCTATCTAGCAAATTTTAGAGAATGGGATCATCTTGTTTTTAGTAGCGACCATTTAAATAGAAATTCTTGTCCTGTCCTCGAAGTATTTACCTTAGAATTCGTTATTTATCTTGTTCTCTTCATCAGAATGATGATTTGTTTATTCTCACTTGAACGTTAGAAAGAACCGCTGTGCAAGAAAAAAAAACTAACACACTCCAAGTTCAGCTGAATGAAACAGTATTGCTTTATATATGCATAAAGGGAAGTAAGAACATGTGAAAGATACTTCAACAACATTTGCACTCACAAGAAAATTGTCCGGGCTTATTGATAACCTTGAAAGTGCTATGGAATTTCGCCTTTTCTTAAAATGGAAAGGGAGTATTCAGCAGCATCAATAAGATCTTGAATGTTATGAAGAGATTGCTCCTCGGAACCCAACATGAACATGGCACGGACCTCAGCTTTCTTTTGAAGTCTAACTGCTAAGCTAAATGGCAAAGCAGGAGAATTAAGGCTCCTCAAGATTTGCCTATACAAAGACAGAACTCTTCCTCTATTCTTTGCCAAGTCCTCTGCTGTAGCCCATATCAACCCTCCTCTCATTTCTCTGTGGCACACCTTGAGTTTAAGAATAAAGAAAAGGTTAAATATGCGCGACAATATGGTAACTCCTAAGGGTTCTACCATCCTAATTATTTTGGAGCAGCCTGGTCACCTAATTCATTTTACTTTTTGTTTAAATGAGTACTAATAAATAAAGGAAAAGAGAAAGACAACCCCTTAAAATGACTCCTAAAGTTTACTAACTTGAGATTCTAAGTTCAGGGGGTTAATTTAACCCAAGGAGAAGGTGTTTGCATCCTCGAGTTACGTGTAAAACACCATTACCTGACTAGTGTAATTCTTTCCCTAAGTCTAGTTAAGGAATATAAACAGAAACAAGAAAACAGTTAATGAGCAGATGAATCAAATAAATAAGAAAAACTAATAAGTATTACAGACCTGAATGAATTACATCACTGAAGAAAAACAATTAGAAGCTCTCTTGATATAATCATCACCAATTGTACTACAAGAAATTGGTTAACATGGCAAAGGATAACTTTAACACTATAAACAGCCTGTCTTTTTCATATAGCAAACCATAATCCATAAAGTAAAATCTAAGAATAGGTTGGTCAAACCTGCTAGCCAATTTGAAAATCTAACCACAAGTTCTAAAACTTTTAGTTTCCCCATCTTACTACCCTCAAATGAACTGATAATTCCTGAATCTAATTTCAAAACCAACTAGAATGTCTTTGAACACATTGCTATTCCATTGTTTACAACAATAACAAAAAGAAATCTCTTTCTCTAAAGTTATCTTTTTTATTTTGTACTTATTTCTATTTTTACAGCTAAAATTTATTAGATTTAAGTTTTCAAGAAGGAATAACCAAATAAACTGGAAGCAGACAAACATAAACAAATGCAATGCATTCAAACCTTCTTTCTATTTATTTATCTTTTGGATGATAGAAAGAATGTTATATTTTCTTGCAATCCTGCTTCAAAGACTGTTCTTTTGAGCCGAGGATCTATCAGAAACAACCTCTCTACCCCATAAAGAAGGTAGGGTGTAAGGTCTACGTACATCCTACCCTCCCTGGACCCAGAGGCGAATCCAGGATTTTAAGAAAACAGGTGCACCATTACTTTAAAGATAAGATCAAAAAATTTATAATAACAATAACTAAGCGAGCAATCCATAAAAATTACTTGGAACTTGGAACTTGAAAAGTGAGTGGGAAGAAACTTTTGAAGTCCTTGACTTTTAGAAGAATTTAGCTTCTTTTTAAAAAAAAAATATGAAAAATGTGTTTTTAGTTAATAAAAATAAATTGAAGCGAATTGGGGCTGCCTGGGATCGAACCTGCGGCCTTTGTGTTGATATCTTGCAGTTGTACCAGTGAACCATCCAGCCATTTTGAGAACGGGTTCAACAAGTTTTAATTTAATATATTCTTTAATAATTATAGAAGTAATATATCGAGTTTAGTCGGATGACCACGGGTTCGAGTGACCCAAAATATATACATAAAATCGCCCCTGCCTGGACCCCACTTGTGAGATTACAATGGGTATGTTTTTGTTGTTTGTTGATGACAGAAAGAGTAAATTTATTCCCTTGCAAAATCTGCCAGGTGGTGGAACAATTTATTACATGGTTTCATCCATAGCATCTTTACTAAAAGACAAATTTTAGAATGATTTCTTACTTTCATGCCATTAGTTGCATTATACGAATGGAGATTCACATCCAGCTGAAACAGAGTAAACTTATGGAAACAATATAGCCCAATATTGAGAAAAACATTTAGAGTAATTCAATTACTTCCAAAGAATGAAACAAAATGCAGCATACTCAGTTTATTTTGGTCCAAAACAAAATTGAGCAAACAATCAAGAGTAATTCAATCATTTCCAAGGGATGAAAAAAATAAAATGCAACATACCCACAATTTATAATGGTCCATTTCATTCAATCAAACAGTAAGTATTAATAATTGAAGGAGACAAATTGGCTTAGGAATTTCATCAAACAGTTTGTGGGCAGTAGTCAATGCTGATGTTAAAACAGGAAATTCCTCCAAGAATTGGAAACCCATCAAGAGGAATTTGTCTATAATGCAAAACACAAAATTCGAGAACAGCTTACCGTTTTGCTTCCCGGAGAAAATTCCAACAGTTGCCGGCAATTTGCTTGAAGCTGTAGAGAGCTTACTGTAATTTGTAATGTCAAATGAGGAAGCATTTATATATTTACACGTATGCACCCAAAAGATTTGAAAATCACACTTCATACCTGTAGTTTGATCTAAAAGTCTAATTCTCACCCAAATTTAGGCCAAATACATCAATGACCCCTTAAACTTTACACTATTACTTTATGACTCTTCAACTTTTAATCAGAGGCTAGTCCCCCTCCACGTACCATGTGGGCCACCCTTCTGAAAGACGATGCGGGAAAGATAATGTCCTTGCTACGCTCCATAGATGTTTGTACGATTTTTGTGAATTTTGGATGTGTTCATTCAGTCGCTCTTCGGTAAGCGAAGGAAAGCAGGTCAAAGCCAGTGCCCCGAAAAATGAAGAAACCCTAGAACAAAAATGGAAGCCTAAGCCTTCATCACTCGTAGGGGTCGGGACTAGAGCTGGGCATAATATGGTTGAAATCAAAAAAATCGATCGAACCGATTTTTTTTTAATTTCGGTTTCGGTTTTTCGATTATTTTAGTCGGTTTCGGTTTTGATTTTCAATATTTCAGTTTTTCGGTTCGATTTTTAGTTTTTAGCTTTAAAAATTCGGTTAACCGAAAAATCAAAATTATATGTATATATTCTTTACCCCATTCCCAGCAGACCCAACAATAGCTGATAGCCCACAACCTTAATTAAATTCTCAGCCCATGCCCAACCCAATTCCAATCAAAATTCAGAAATCCCTAAATCGATGGCCTAAGTCCTAACATCAGATTCAATTGTCGTCTTTCATCTCTCAACATACGCCGCAACTCTCATCTCTCAACATACGCCGCAACTCTCATCTCTCAACATACGCCGCAACTCTCATCTCTCATCTCTCAACTCTCGTCACTCGTAACTCGTAGTAGACTAGTAGTCGCCAGTCGACTCGTCTCTCATCTCTCAACTCTCGTCTCAGTTACAACTTAAGTCCCAAACTGTCTCGCAACTCTCATCGTCGTTTGTTGCTCCTAGCTCCTCGCTGACTGCTGAGTGCTCGCAAGTCGGATAGTCGTAGCCGCAGCCTGCAACTACTCAGTGCACTGCTCGCAACTAGAAAATCGAAGGTCAGTGCTCACTGGATATGTTTATATACCGTGTCTTAAGTCTTAACTTCATGTAGAAATCTTTATATATGTTATATTCAATTTCAAATACGAGATGAGTTAGGGACTTATCATGGAAGTATTTTTGATCCTCTACCATGAAAGTTTTGCTTCTGTCTATTCTATTTAAGTGTTTGTTAGTTAGGGACTGATAAGTGAGTCAGTTAGCATAGTTAGTTAAAATACACAGGACGTTTTAAGAAATAGGAATTGGGATGTGTTGGTACATGTATGACTTGTGAATTATATTGTTGTAAATTGTGAATCTTCTATTGTTTTGTTAATCATTGAATGCAACTATGTGATAATTTGTGTGATTTGTGAACTGTAATATACTGTGTCTTTCTGAATTCTGATTGTTGTTCTTGTTTGTTTCATTTTTTTATAGATGACACAAACTGGAAGTAGGGTAAGTGAAAGTGGAGCTTCAAATAAGAGCATACCTAACACATCATCTCCGAATGAGGTTGAAGTTGATGTTGATACTTCAAAGAAAAGAAAAGCCATGGAACCTAGAGCTACTTGTTGGAAGCATTTTGACAAGTACACCGATGAAAGTGGAGCTAATAAAGCCAAATGCAAGTATTGTGCAAAACCATATGCAGCTTCTACATCAAGTAATGGTATGTCGTCAATGAATACTCATATAAGAACATGTCCTAAATTTCCCCGTGACACCACAAATAAAAGGTCAAAATCTAATTAATTTTCTACCATCTTCAACGGGAGCAAAGGAAGGGGTGATTAGCACTTGGAAATTTGACCAAGCACAAAGTAGGAGAGCTTTAGCCAAAATGATAATTGTTGACGAGCTGCCATTTAGTTTTGTTGAGAAAGAGGATTTTTAAAACTTCATGAGAGTTATGGTGCCACAATTTCATATTCCTTCTCGTAGAACCGTGATGAGAGATTGTTATGAACTATACCTTGAAGAAAAACAACTTTTGAAGAAGGTTTTCAAAGAAGCACGTCCAAGAGTTTGTCTTAAGACAGATACTTGGACCTCTATACAAAAAATCAACTACATGTGCCTGACAGCCCACTTTATAGATAGAAATTGGACTTTGCATAAAAGAATAATAAATTTTTGTCCTATTTCTAGTCATAAGGGCGTGGATATGACGGCTTGCATTACTAATTGTTTGCTTGAATGGGTTTTGGATAATATGTTTACTAATACAGTTGATAATGCTAGTTCTAATGATGTTACTGTGAAAGAAATGTCTAAACAGTTGAGTAATTAGGGAACTAACATTATGAATGGTGAACATCTTCATGTGAGGTGTATGACACATATCCTTAATCTTATTGTGCAAGATGGGTTGAAGGAAATTGGTAAGTTTGTCAAGCTAGTGAGACAAGCCGTGAAATACATTAAACAATCTCCCGCAAGACTTAGAAAGTTTAAAGAATGTTGTGAATCTCAATTGATAACTTGTAAGAAATCATTATGTTTAGATGTTCCTACTAGGTGGAACTCTACTTATTCGATGCTTGATATAGCACAACATTTTGAGCTTGCATTTGAAAGATATAGTTTTTATGATATTGGATACTTGAATCATCTTCGTACCTTTGGTTCTGATTCTTCTGAAGATAAAGGTGGAACTAGTGTTGAAGGTGGAACTAGTGTTGAAGATGGAACTAGTGTAGATATTCTTACAAGTGTTGACTGGAAAAATGTGAGGTCAATGGTGAAATTTCTTGAAACTTTTTATGTACTTACTTTGAAGGTCTCTGGTTCTAATTATGTCCCTAGCAATACACACTTTGTTGAAATTGCTGAACTTAATCTTATTTTGAAAGAGATGATGGCAAATGAAGATGGTAATTTGAAAAAAATGGCAAAAAGTATGAATGAGAAGTTCAAAAAGTATTAGGGTGAACCACATAAAATGAACAAGATAATCTTTATTTCATCCATATTGGATCCCCGTAACAAGCTTGATTATTTTCCATTTGCAATTGTGGATATGTTTGAAATAGAAATTGGGGACAAGCTATGTTCAGAAGTGGAAAAATACATGACCAAATTGTTTGAATATTATGTTAAGAAATCCTCAAAAAGCTCTTTACATGTACCATTTTCACCCACTTCATCTGACAATTCATCAAGTATATCTAGTGTGAGTGGTTATGGCAACTTTGTAAATAGAGGGAGAATGAGAACGAAACAACAATTTGAGAAGCATAAAGAAGTTAGTGGAAGTTCAGGTAGTAAATTAGAATTGGAAAGATATCTTGCTGAAGATATTGAGCCAGATAATGATGACTTTGATATATTAATGTGGTGGAAAATTAATGAGCCGAGATTTTCTATTCTCGCGGAGATGGTTCGTGATGTGTTAGCCATTCCCATTTCAAATGTCGCATCAGAATGTGCATTTAGCACAGGAGGTCGTGTTCTTCATCCCTTTAGGAGTTCATTAACTCCTAAACTTGTGCAATCGGTTATTTGTGTTCAAGATTGGCTTAGAAGTGAGCCTTTTCCAATCAATATTGAGGAAGATTTAGAGTATCTTGAGCAACTTGAACTTGGTAAGAATTTGGCATTTGTATTAATTATATTGAAAATAATTTTCTTACTTGTGTTTCTTAACAACTAACAAATTCTTTCATATTTTTTTAGATTTTTCTTGTACTGGGATTGAATCTAGTATTATTGATATATAGTTGCAACTTGTAAGTTCAATTATCAACTAGTGATGCATGGTAACGGGTAAGTAAAGAACTTATTTACATAACTTGCTTGATAGTTTTATATATTTTATTATGAAATGTAGATCATTTGTCTAAAGAGTTCTATTTTCTCACAGGCACATCAATGTTTTGTTATTTTCTTGGTTGCTATCTGTTGGAACTTGGAACTTGAGAGCTATTGCACTGGAGGTTGCAACAATGTTTTGTTGATTTTCTAAATCTTTTGGTTGCTGCAAATTGCAATGCTGCCTACTGCAGCTGGACTTTAGTTTGTAACTAACTCTATTTTAGGGTTGGGCACAAGTTTGTTGAATTCTCTAGTGTTGTTGTCTTGACTCTTGATAGTCATTTTATTCTTATTCTTGACTAGTTTGTTAATGTTGCTGCCTGCTGGACTGCTTGGACCAAAAATATCAATGATGTTTCTCAATACGTTTATGCATTAGTTAGTTACACCAAGGTTATTACTCTTTAAGCATGAAAATATGGGATTATGTCGATGCTAAAGGCAGCCTGGTATGTTGATCAGTAACTTGTCACTTTATGTTTCACAATGGAACAATTTGTGCTCCAAAATAGCACAGATAGTGAGACAGACACAGGCTGCAACTTGCAAGACCAAGTAGTGGGGACTCCTCTTAGAGACTGTTATTTGTTTGAGATCTCTGTCTTGTCTTCATGTTTAAAAACAGAGGAAATTTGTAAAAAAAAATTAAAGTGTAGAATCGATCAAATAGAGTCGAAAACTCCAAAACGAAAATCGAGAAAAAAGAAAACACTCGGAAAAAAAAATCAGTTAATAGAACTTACTTACTCATGAAGAAATGTGATTTTTCTGTTCATTATCTACTCAACGTCTCCTCCCCTTTCAAATAAAAAGAATGGATATAAATTTGGTTAGACAGCAAGTACTAAAGTCCACAAACCACTATTAATTAAATTTGGTTAAACCGAAACCAAATCAAAATTATAATAACCGAATCAAACCGAATTTATTTCAGTTTGGTTTGGTTTCACATTTTGTCAAATCGAAAACCAAAAAATCGAACCAAAATTTACAGATCGAACCGAACCGACCGAATGCCAGCCCTAGTCGGGACCCCACAAAGGAGCGGACACGACTTCTTCTAAGGCTAAAAGACCACTGGAAGACACCCAGAACTATAGCATGTCGTGAAAGAAGCACATTGGACGGGTGTGCTTCGACCGTGCCTCTGTGTCAAAAGATACCATTTTTGAAGAATTCTTTAGAGATAATCAAGGAAAATAGTTGTTGGGATACTCATGTAATTGGGGAAATTCCTATCTAGCCTCAGTTAAAAAAGGGCTAAAGATAGCAAAGATAATGGACTACCAAGAAGTAGATTTGGAAACTATCTCCTTGTTGTCAAGCTTATTAAGGACTAGGACATTCAACATCATCTTCTCAGGTTAATTATTGAATACATCAAATATTTTTTCCGTGGATCAAAAATAATAATAATGGAGATGTAATATACTTTTTTTGTTCTTTAGAAGTAATGACAATTTGTTTCAATGTGTAGTTTTCTTTTTCATGTAAAATTTGTAAGAAACGCTTGTTTGGAGCTCCATAATTTTAAATCAAATAAATAATTTATCCAAAACAATGAAGTCCAAACTTCCTATTTTATTTTTATATCTTTTTAAAATGCAATTAGTATTTGTCATAACTCATAACTGTGGATTTTTCTTTTTTCTTATCAAACTTGTAGAAGATTAACTGGCACTTCATCATTTTATCACAATAAGCCTAAATAATGAAGTTCTTGATAAGCTTTGTTTGATAAAATTTGACCCAAAAAATATGACTTTAAAAGATTTTTAAAAAAAAACAAAAAGTATACTATATTTAAAAAAAAAAAAAATACCATGAGGACAAAATATTTTGTGTGGCAGGTACGTGACCTGGAATCAAATTATCCCTGACTAGGGGTGTTCATGAGTCGGTTTGGATCGGTTATTGGTCAAAATCAAATCAACTTAATCGGTTTTAAAATTATCAAAACCAAATATAATACATATACATTTATCAGTTTGGTGGTTATCGGTTTCGGTTTGGTTTAGTTCGGTTATTCGGTTATTAACCATACACAAAAATAAAGGCTTAAGTCATTTGCGGCCCCCTAAAGTTATCTGCGTAATTCACTTAAACACCTCAACTATGACTTGTACCTATTGAACACCTAAATTATTCAAAACATGTGTCTATTAAGCACAAAATACTGATGTGACAAAATAAGTGCATCTCACTGCATAGCAGCGGCGTGAATAGGTCCCAATTTTATTAATGTTTTTTTTATTAATAATAAACTTGTACCTTTTTTCCTTCTAATGACACTTGGCATGCATTAATTAAAATAATTAAAAATATTTTTTTATTCAAAATAATGTCTTATAATATCTAAAAAGAAAGCAAACCCACCCCCACCCATGTAGACTATACCAGCAGTGGTCTTCTTCTTCGTCCCATTTTAACCATTTTAAACTCTATTTTGGTTCTTTATTTTTATTTTTTGCTCTTCATAAAAAAACTGAATCTGCTAATCGAAGCTCCAAGAATGAAAAAAAAAACGGACGGCAACCTCCGTCCATCACTATTTCCGATCCCTTCGATCAACCAACATCACCAGCCATTAAAGTTACAAAATAATATCAGAAAATTCGATATAATTCATTTGAATCCTCTCAATTTCTCTTCGTCATCAATTCCGAAATAATTTATCAACATTGACTTATTTTTCACAAAAATCTCAATAATCACTCCATTAATATATCATGTTTCATAATTTATTTCATTATTTGCATTTGACTTAATTTCCATAGCCCATATATAGTATATTATAACAAAACTAAGAGCATAAGCTCTGCTCGAGACTGCTTTCCTCCATTAATGGAGGATTGAATACAACAAAGAAGAAATCAACAATCAACTGTTTGTGGAGAGAAGAATTGTGTGCACTGCACTTTTTGTATTGAATTGAATGAATGACAAAGTCATTTACAAGATGAAGTATATATACAAAATAAGAGAGGAAAAATAATAAGAAAGAATCTCTAACTAACTTCAAGTAACAACTTAACTAACTTCTTGACTGTAACTAACTCTACTGTAGCAACTAACTCTACTGTAGCTAATTCTAACTAACTAATTTATTGTGAAATATATTCTCATCAGCCCCCCTCAAGTTGGAAGTGATGTGATCACTGACAACTTGCTCATGAGTGTTGTATGTTTGATCCTAGTCAAAGCTTTGGTGAATATGTCTACTAGTTAAGAGGTTGTGGAGATGTGATGGAGTGTGACCAGTCCCTGTTGAAGCTTGTTCCTAACAAAGTGACAAGCGACCTCTATGTGCTTTATACTTTCATGGAAGACTGGATTCTTGGCTATGTGAACAGCAGTCTGACTATCACAAAAGACATGCATAGGTAGAGAACATTTCACTGTGAGTTCATCAAGTAATCTTTCAAGCCATACTAGTTCCCCCACCATCTGCCTCACAGCTCTGTATTCTGCCTTTACAGAAGATAAAGATATTGTGGCTTGTTTCTTGGATTTCAAGCTAACAGGACTATCACCCATAAGTACCAAGTATCCACTGACTAACTTTCTAGAATCTGGACAAACAGCCCAATCTGAGTCACAATAAGTAGTCACTGTGAGATCAGGTTTGTTTGAGATGAATATTCCCAGTGTAGGATCTTGCTTTAGGTATCTAAGAACATGATAAGCTACCTTCAAACATGCTTCCCTAGGGGACTGCATGAACTGGCTGAGGTGTTGAACACTGTATGCTATGTCCATCCTTGTATTTGTGACAAAATTAAGTTTCCCTACCAATTTTCTATAGTGAGTAGGATCTGTCAATAACTTTCCATCTATGGCTTTAAGTTTTTCAAAAGAATCCAGTGGGGATGTGGTGGCTTTGTAATCCATTAAATCAAACTCCTTTAAAAGATCAATAGTGAATTTCCTCTGTGAAATGAGGGCACCATCATGTCTATATAGTATCTCCAATCCCAGAAAGTAGTGTAATTCCCCTAAATCTTTAATCTTGAACTGATCATGTAAAAATGTCTTCAAAAAAGTGATTTCATCCAAATCAGCCCCAGTTAATATCACATCATCAACATAGATGGCAACAAACACCAAGGAATCTCCCTTATGTCTATGAAAGAGTGAGTAATCACTATCAGAATATGTGTATCCTTTGGAACAAAGGCTACTGGCTAGTTTATCATACCACTGCATGCTAGCTTGCTTCAGTCCATAGATTTCTTCAACCTACAAACCACCTTGCCACTATCCACAGCAAGTTCTTTTGGCAATGTCATATACACCTCCTCATTTAAATCACCATGAAAGAAGGCATTGTTGACATCTAGTTGGTATAAATTCCACCCCTTCTTAATCAGCAATGAAATCAAAATTCTAATAGTTGACATCTTAACCACATATGAGAATGTCTTAGTATAATCTATCCCAACTTGTTGAGTGTACCCTTTCACTACCAATCTGGCTTTGAATCCCTTCACACTTCCATTTGTCTTGTGTTTAATCTCATCCAATAGCATTCTTGCCTTCAGGCAAAGTGACCAACTCCCAAGTGTCATTTGCATATAATCCTTTAAATTCCTGTGTCATTGCTAACTGTCAGACAGGATTCAAAATTGCCTCTTCATTAAAAAAAGGTTCACATTCATGTAAGATATGGTTTACCAACTGCTGACTATCAGAACATAGATTGGTAAAACAGACATGATCATTGTTGGAAATGAGGGAAGTGAGAGAGTGTGAAGGGTCAGAATTGTTAGGATTGTTAGGTATAGGTGTGGAGGAATGCAGATTGGGCAATGTGTAGGTATATTCCTTCAAATAAGTGGGGGTGTGAACAGACCTAGTTGTTCTTCTTAGTGGTGGTGGTGGAGCCTCATTAGGGGGAAGAGCAGTTGAATCAGACAAGGGTGGTGTAGGTGTAGGTTGGATGTTAGGATCCAAAGTGAGTTCAGAGGCATTGTTAGTTACTTGGTTATTAACAACTCCATGAGATGTGTTTGAATTTAGCATGTCCTCATCAACAAATGTATTAGTTATGCTAGGCATACAAGTCATACTATTAGTATTATGAACAAGTGACTTTAAAACTGATGCAAAACTGGAACCAACAGGAGAATTTGCAAAAGGAAATACAGACTCATGAAAATGTACATCTCTAGATATATTAACTGTTTTGGTGGCTAGATCTAGGACCTTGTAACCTTTTGTATTAAAGGGATATCCAACAAAGATGTGTGGTGTGGTTCTTGGTTCAAATTTATCTTTATGGGTTTTCAAGGTTGTTGGGAAACAAAGACATCCAAAACTCCTAAGGTGGGAATATGTGGGCATTGTTTGATACAACAGTTCATAAGGAGATTTATTGTGTAGTAATTTTGTAAGCAATCTGTTAATGAGGTAGGTAGCAGTTAGGATATATTCACCCCAATATCTCATAGGTAATTTGGATTGGAATAAGAGTGTTCTTGCTGTTTCAAGGAGATACTTGTGTTTTCTCTCAACCACTCTATTTTGTTGGGGTGTATAGGGGCATGATCTTTTGTGTATGATTCCTTTTTCTTGAAAAATATAGGTTGCCTCATTGTTATTGAACTCTAGACCATTGTCAGATCTAATGGTCTTTAGTTTGGTTTGAAATTGATTTTCTATGAGGGAAACAAATGCCTTGACAGTTTGTAATGCATTACTTTTGCATTTGAGTAATTGTGTCCAGGTTGCTCTACTGTGGTCATCTACCATAGTTAAGAAGTAATGATAGTCATCATGAGTGGGTATATGTTATGGTCCCCATAGATCAATATGTAGTAATTCAAAGATTTTGGTGGTTATGATTGTGCTTTCAGGGAAAGGCATCCTAGTTTATCTAGCCATGGGACATATAGCACAAGTGAAAGGTTGTTTGGTAGAAAAGTTTATAGGGATGGTGGAAATATTCTTCATTTTCACAAAAAGGTACATGTCCTAACCTAGCATGTCATAGTAATTCAGTATCATGATTGTGAATAGAATTGACAGCAAAAGAAGATGAATTAACAACAGAATCAACAATAGTACAAGCTTCTTTATTGATACTAGGAAGGTATTTTACAGTACATAATGGTGAAGCTTGACACTTTCTTGCACCAACAAAATTTTCACAATTGACAAAAGAAGAAATAGGCTGCCTTTCAGAGTAATAGGAAGTGACATCAGATACTGTGTTGCCATCAGAAGGTGGGAAATAATTGTGGCATTTGAGAGACAGAAAATATAAGCCATTCTTGGCCCTACCAAGTTCCATAGAGAAGGGCCCTGCAACAAACAAGAGGAATTGTTAAAACTGACTATGCCTTTAAGCTGTGAGGCCAAGCAATGAACTGATATTAAATTGAACTTGAAACTAGGTACAAACAACACTTTGTATAGAGTTAACACTGAATTCAAACATACATCTCCAATCTCAGTTACTTTAACCTTGTAACCATTAGGTAATGTGATTAAAAAGGGATAAGGTAGTGTTTTGATATTTTTTAGGGTGGTCTTGTTATAAGTCATGTGATGTGATGCTCCTGAGTCTATGATCCAAGAGCCAGCAGTTAGTTTAGCACACCTACATGATAGATCACATATCTCATTAATTGAAAAGTAACAATCAATTATACCTGCCAAATTCACAGCACCATTCAGCATGCTGCCTAGATTATCAGCTCCATGTCCAGCTTGCAATGTTCCCAAGAGATTACGTAGTAGTTCATATTGGTCTTTGGACAAATTCACTGGCATTGTTCATATCAGAAGTATCATCACAGTGGTTCTTCTCTTCCTCAGAAGTGTGCACATTTGCTGCAGAACCTGATCCTTTTCCCTTGGGAAACCTTTGCCCTGATGGATATCCATGAAGCTTGTAACATCTGTCTTTGGTGTGTCCAGATCGCTTGCAAAAATCACAGAACAAGTTGGACCAATTGCTAGTGCTAGAGCTACCTCTGAACATGTTGCTGGTGTTGGATGTGTTGGAGTTACTTGCACCTCCTCTGTAGGAATTGTAGTTGGTTTTGAAACCTTTGGGGCCAGTATTGTTGTGAGTACTGTAAGTTGAGGCACTAAGTGAGGTCGACTCTAATGTTGTATTGTTGTGAGGTTTCACCTCCTTCTGTCTCTCTTCCTGTGACAATATGGCAAAGGCCTGGGCCATGCTAGGCAGAACACTCATCATTAGGATATTGCCCTTTATAGCAGTATAGAACTCATTCAACCCCATTAGGAAGTGTATAAGACGTCTGTCTTGTTCAGCTTTATGTATTCTGGTTTTTCCACCACAGTTGCACACACATGTGCACTGAGAAGCAACATCAATAGTACTCATCTCTTCCAATAGCTTCTTCATTTTTGTGTAATATCCAGTAATGTCTAAATTCCCCTGCACAAGATCATTGATCTCCTTTTAAAGTTGATACAATTTGCAGCCATTCGTTTGATCATACCTATCTTTCAATTCATCCAAAAGCTCCTTAGCGTTGTTGACATATTGTAAGCTATCACGCAGATCTGGGGAAAGAGAATTGAAGATCCAACTAGTCACCATATCATCACACCTTTCCCACTGTGCAAATGTTGGATCGTCTGAATCAGGTCACACAACTTTGCCATTAATGAATCCAGTTTTGCTTTTAACTGATAATGCTTGAAGAACATCACATCTCTTGGATCTGTAACCAGATCCATCGAAAATTACAGGTAATAAAGTGGAACCTGCACTTTCTGATGGATGCAAATAGAAAGAACTTATGATGTCCATTCTAGCAGGCAGTGTAGAACTAGAATTATCTAATGTTGTATCAGCTTGAATATCAACCATGAATGCGGAAAATTAGGTTTAGCAAGAAGAGTAAAATGATTTCGCAATTGAAAATCAAAAAACAGAGATCGAACAATTGGGATTTCAACAGAAAACCAGTCGAAGGCACAAATCCACAAGGATGAACTCTACTGGAAACGAATGGGATAGAATGAAGAAGCTTGATACTTACGAAGACAATTCTAATGCGCATAACAATCATGAGCAACCTCTTTGCTCTGATACCATGAAAAAACTAAGAGCATAAGCTCTGCTCGAGACTGTTTTCCTCCATTAATGAAGGATTGAATACAGGAAAGAAGAAATCAACAATCAATTGTTTGTGGAGAGAAGAATTGTGTGCACTGCACTTTTTGTACTGAATTGAATGAATGACAAAGTCATTTACAAGATGAAGTATATATACAAAATAAGAGAGGAAAAATAATAAGAAAGAAATAAGAAAGAATCTCTAACTAACTTCAAGTAACAACTTAACTAATTGTAACTAACTCTACTGTAGCAACTAACTCTACTGTAGCTAATTCTAACTAACTAATTTACTGTGAAATATATTCTCATCAAAGAAAAACAGAAGTTACTCTCTTCGGAGGAATAGAAAATGGTGGGTGACAGCGGCTAAAGAAGAAGAAGAAAGGGAAAATAATTAGATGGGTGGAGCAAGATTTGTGTTTTTTTTTTTTTGTCGCAGGAGGCGTCGGGATGATCGGCATTTGGGGAAGAAGAAGAAAGGTGGGTGGGTTTGTGTGGGGGTGGGGGGAGGAATTTTCTTTTTTCTTATTTTTGTTAATCAATTTTTTGAATTATTAAAGGTTGGAATTTTTTTAAAAATTGAAAATTCATTAGATTGGGCCCATGTGCCACGTGCTGAAGTTTTAGAGGAACTTTCACATGTAGCCACTCAAAAATAGTCTAATTACTCTCCATAGCTATAGTTTGATAATTACAATTCGTAACTACATGTTAAAGGGAGTAGAGAGGCAAGCGATACTGAGAGGGAGGGCAAAGAGTGGGAGAGATGTTGTTATGCCGTAATTTTACTAACCTTAGAAAAATCACTTTTGAAATGTTCTAAGTATAAAACATTTTAAGAAAAATACTTAGAAAAGAGTCGCCACTTAATTTTTTAAAGAAACTAAGAAAACTTAAAATTTTCAAAGATTTAAACAGAAAAAAAAATCATTTGAAAATACCAAAGGGGGTTCGGGGTTCAATTTACACTTCGAGAAGGATTTAAGCATTCGAAGTGCCCGCAAACATGCGGTTGACCTGCGACTTGACTAAAATATATTTGACTATTTTTAGGAAAATAATGATTTAACATAAAAAAGATAACTTACAATATTTGAATAACTTTGATAAAATAATTAAATGAGTGATGCATTTTATATTATTCTATTTTTA